>JBBMJM010115608.1:0-15214 GCA_037832705.1 Centriscus cristatus
CTCTCTCTCTCTCTCTCTCACACACACACACACACACACACACACACACACACACACACACACACACACACACACATCTGGCTCCGTTTAGTGAAACAGAAGCCCTACATGCACACGGTCCCTGAAAAGCCCATGAGCCTGACGACAGAGGGTGGCTCTCACAAACACTGCGCACCCCGTCGTGGATTTGTCTTGACGGCGTCGATAAGCCTCCCTAACCGTTTCCACTGAAGTGAAACCGTTTTCTCTCCATTGTGTTGGGTAATAAAGCAGCCGGCTCTGTGTTTGTGATGTTAATACCTCACACCCAGACGACGTGATACGACTGTCTGTCAAACCGTCCTTTTATGTGCGTGTGCTTCTTTCCACCTGTGTCTTTCCACCGTTGTTTTCGACGTGTGTGTGTGTGTGTGATACGGTTGAGTGCGTGTTCACCAGAGCACATTCCCGTATCTGTCTGTGTGTAACAGAATGCTTAGCCCACTTTTGGATCTGCCTGTGTGTTCTCTAAAAGCCACACGGTGACAGCGGGGCTAATGGCGCTGGTGTAATTACTTTTAGATTTAGCGTGAAGATGCCATGTGTTGTTGCTCAGTGGGAATTATCATAATGAAACATGCTCTCAGACTTTGTTCCTTCGCACTCGTCCTCTTTTCTCTTCTGGGATCCACTCACAAATATATATATATATATATATTTTTTTTTTGCAAGCTGTCCTCCTTGTCCGTTTCCCATCAGGCCTTGTTCTATTTAACCCTCTTCTCACCATCCCACCCATGTCACCTGTTCCACCCCCCCAGAAGTTCCTGTGTCATCGGTGCTTTGTCTCTCCTCCGTCCGAGAGCTACCCGTTCAAGTCAGAGACCTCTACGCTCAGGGCTTCGTCCTGGTCGCCGTGCACCCATTCGTCCACCCCTGTGGCCCTCGTCATGCGCACATCCAGCGGCAGCTCCACCGCGCCGTGCTGGTTCGAGAGACTCTGAGGTACACAGACAAAACACACCGCGCACTGGCCGCTTCATAGCACTGTAACACACACACACACACACACACACACGTACCCACATTCATGGTCCCACAACTTGTAAATGGGTCGTAATGATGGAGCAAATATAGATAACTAAGTCACCTGTGTAAAGTCTGCGTGGCTCAGCTCCATGTCGTTAGCGGCTCCATGACTGGATTGGTCATCGACTCATTTTGATCATCCTACACATCAACGTCCTGCTCTCATGTTAACTACATTTCCTCCCTCCACGTTTCATCTGAAGTCAAACTCTCTGGAAAGTCTCCGCAGCTGTCAACACAAATAGGAGCGTACGCGCTGGTACGACTTAAGGACCAAACCTCCCGGGACTTCCGGCCTGCGCCCCCTGGTGGGTTGCAGACGTGGTGTTGGTGTCTCCGTCAGCACCTGCTGTTCATGCTGTGTCAAACAGCTGCATGAAGGTGGATTCACGCTGAGGGTCCGTTCATATCTGTCCCTGCTAAATGGAGACACTTTTGTTTGGCCACGCTGGTTTCAGTGTGTCACGCTGTGGATTTCACGTGTAAACGTCATGACCAACTTACCTGTTGGCTCTTAAACACCCCTCCTGGTGGGTTGTAGACACAGTGTTGGCGTATCCACTGAAGGCACCTTCAGGTGAATTCATGCCGATTTTATCTGAATTTAAAGTCACGCTGACAGTTAAAAGTTACAAACATATTGGGGTTCATCCTCAAATATCTCACGACGTTGTGCTGATGGTGCAGTTCCTGCGTCTTTCACTGACAGAAGCTTCCATCAGGTAATAATTGATTTCACAAACTGCCTGCTTGTTTGCTGTTTAGGTGTGAAATCAAGTGTAACACACACACACATGCATACGCAGACAGGTGCTGGGTGTGTGATGCCCCTCCTGCCAAGTGGTCCTGCTGCTTCCTGGCACCTGCCACCTGTCACCGTGGAGACGGCTGATTGCATCATCAGTGCTCACCAGAGGGGAACGGCACTCGGGAAGAGTAAAACCATCTCTCCATGCTTTCATCTGCCTTCCTCTGTGAAGGCTGCCTCCTCTTGTCTTTTGTCCTCCTCAGACCCTTTGTCCCTTCAACTGGGGGCTTTTATCTCCCCATCGCTGATATTCTCCTTTCATCCAAAAAAGAAAAAGAAAAAAAGTGACACATCAACAGTTTCACATTCAGCTGAGAATGTCGCTCACGCCTCGAAGCACAAGATCGCACCACGGCCTTCATCCCACTGACCTCGTTCCCGATATGAAGAGGCCCATCTGAACGCTCCTTTTATGATCATGTCTCACAATCGGAGCAGAGAGGACTCGTTCATTTTTTTCTGTTTAATTAGTCTATTGTGAATGTGGTGAATGTGCACACGGTACCCGAATTGACATTAAGATGCTGCTTGTGATCGTTCTGGCTTCAATGAGTCTGAAACCAGAAATGGTTTAATTTCACCGGATAATGGAAGTGAAAATGAAAAGGGAACGAGTCTCCGGTGGAGTGCGAGCATGAATCTCTACGTTTTCTGATGAGGAGGAGCAGTGGTGAACTGATCAAATTCTCCGTTTCTGAAACTCCAGTTCAGAGAAAAGCCAGCTGAGGTGGACACGGCATCGCCTGGAGACAGACGTGTGTGTGGCAGGTGATCAGGCAGCAGACCCGCAAGCGATTCAGAGTTACGTGAAGAGGGTGAGTCTGCATGAGCTGGGATATTTCACTGCAGGACACTTTGAAATGACTCAACATCTGGCTACTTTGGCGCCCTCCCCGCTGCCCTCCTTTCTTCAACATTTCAACTGTAGCGTTCCTGATGAGGCATCGGGAAAATCCCCAGTGGAAACACACTGGAAAACGTTCTCACTCAGTTTGAGGCACGAAACAATAAAAACACTGAATGCGTTTGACAGCCGGCCGTATCGCCTTGACCCCAGAAGGAGTGCACAAGTCCTTGCAGAGAATTGTGTAACTTTTAATGAAAAGCGTGTGTTTGCAACCGTTGGTTTTTCCCCTGTCCCCTTTCAAAATCCTGCACACCATGTGGGTTGAATTACATCCGGCGCTGACCACTGGTAAAGGAAGGGATTGAGTCCAGTGACCGCAAAGGTCCAAATACACTCAGCTTCCAGTTCTCTACCTGGCTTTGTTCTCGTACGTTTGTCTGTCGGGGGCTCGTTCCAGATGGCGGGATTAAAAAACCCCAGTTTGTTAATCCTGAAATGACACAAAAATGACACATCTTCCACTGTTATCCACTTTTTTAGGTTTATAAACACACACACACACCACACGCTTACTCAGACCCCGCAGAAGACAGACTGAGAGTAGGTGGGCAGAGTAGTTGAGATACATCATGAAACACACATTTCTTCTCATGTCGCAGTGATGATAAGCATGAAACGTGTAAGACACTTGGTTTGATTTCAATCTGTCTAGATAAAAATGAAACTCAAAACACAGTTCTTCCTCATTTCAGGAGGAGCAAACTTTCCACATGGCCCCTAGATCATAAGAGGCTACAAGCAGCAGCATCTACTGATCAGACTGAGGTTTAGACACATTTAGACAAAACACACCTTTTATTCCGGAGTGGGAAGTTGTACAGGAAATGTCAGTCCACAGGGCACAATTACAGCCAGGAGCAAGACAGCAGCAGTCCAAGAAAACACAGTCCAGGATGTAAAACCAAACTTTCAAAATCAGAGCGAGGCAAGAACAGGGTCATGATGCAAAAAAAAAAAGGATGACAGGGGAGGTTGGACCCAAGACAGTCTGGGTGAATAAATACTGGACACTGGGAGTTTATAGATGTGTGTGTGTGTGTGTGTGTGTGTGTGTGTGTGTGTGTGTGTGTATATATATACACACACACACACACACAGGTATATACAGTATATTGTGTATATGCTGTCGGATTGGGGATTGTAAACATGTGTGCCTGAGAGATTGACGGCAAACACGGGAAGTGAGCAAGAAACAAGGGAGAGACGGATTACAGAGTGCATGAGTCCAAATGTCCAAATGTCCATAACAGGACACTGACAGCATCTCATACATTCACCTCCAGTCCAACAACGGGGAATGAAAACGTGCTCCATTTGCATCAGAGAGCACAAAAGGAACGCTGATTGGATGGAAACGCTCATCACTGAGTATAATGTGATCGGCTCCGGGAGCGTGGCGTGAATAACCAATAAGATCCCAAGCTGCCACAGACTTTGAGATAAGGATCGCGGAGCTGGAGTGGGCAGACACAGCTGATAGTATGGTATGTGTGTGTGTGTGTGTGTGTGTGTGTGTGTGTGTGTGTGTGTGTGTGTGTGTGTGTGTGTGTGTGTTCCTCTCCCCACCTGTTCCTCCCCACCTACTCTCAGTCTGTCTGCAGACATCGTCATACTTCCGTCAGTGCACGTAAGTGTGTGTGTGACGTATGTAAAGATGAGTGAAAACCCCAAAACACAAGCAGTGGGTAACAGAGGGAGATGTGTCTCATTATTGTTCTTCGCCGTCTGATTCCTCTCCCGTCAAGCCTGTCTGGAACTGTCAGCCCAAATATCAACTGACAATTAACCACCAGAGCTACGTGGGAGGGGAACAGCACGCGCGCACACACACACACACACACACGTGCCCCCGCACACACTCGTGCACACATGGATGCTCAGAAATAATGAGGTCCTTTTGTCATTTGAATATTTGATCTTTGCAGATGATTAGGTGGGTTGTTACTTCGAGCGTCGGCCTCTGTTGGTGTGTAAATGAGCCTTTGTTTGTGTGACGACGCGGAGGATGGATGCTACGAATGACACATTTTATAAACACGCGTCACAAAAATGAAACCGGCAGAATGTCACGTTGATATTGTCGTGTTCCCGGGAATGTCCACACAGATCCAGGACGTAGCGGAGGAAGGGGTGACGTTCGTGGGCTTCCTCCAACAGCCAGGAGGGGCGCCCTGCTACTTCGGGAGCCTCGACCCCGATGAGTTGTCCTCCCTGCATTCCAGCCCTTCTCCTATCCGCCGACACCCCTTCAGCACCAACACCAGCCCCACTGATCCGACAGAGCCGCCGCGCCATCATGACACAGAGTCCGACTGTCGCCCCTTTGAAGAGTCACACCATGAAAGCGCAGCACATAATACTCAGCATCACAGGCCCCTGCCGCCCTCAGAGCCCGACTTCAGTCCTCTGAAACCCGTCCACACTTCAGAGCCCGACCCAGGGGAATCGAACGAGCGGATTCACACCTCTCAGATCAGCCTCAAAGAGTCAGTGGAATCATTAAACCAGCCTCGAGATCACAGAAACGGCGATGCCGACAAAGTTCGGGGGGGTCTACGTCAAAGCCCACTGGAAGGGACCCGCTGGTGTCCTGGTGCGCAAAGTGTACCTGAACTGGAAGAACCCCTGAATTTTAAAGAAAGAGGAGGACGTGGGTCAGCAGAGGACAGTTGGCTCCGCTGCTCAGGACGGGATCTGAGCACAGAGAAGAAGTTCAACAGCTGCCGCGCAGACGACCCCAGTGGAATGAGAACACAGAACAACAACCACATCCGCCTCCGAAACTCAGAGAAACACGTGAATGAAAGTTCACCGACGGCTCAGGCAGGTGAGTAACCTGTTTTCTGCTCCCTTATGGGACGAGTCCTCGTGGTTCGGAGCCGTCGGCGGTGGCAAACTCTTTGTTTCCGTATCGGTCCGTAGGGATGCAGCTCTTCGCCCTGTACAACTGTACTGGAGAGCTCAACACCGACCTGAGGTTCTACTCGCTCAGGGTGCCGCTGCAGATCCAGAGGGAGGCCGGGCTGATCACAGACGTGGATGCGCATTGGCTCGACTACATGACTCAGCATTTCAGCAGCGGCGCTCAACTCATCGACGGGTTCTTCCACCTCAGAGACGAAAACGGTACCGTTCACTTTGTTCAGTCTACAAATCATCTCGCGGACACGCCGGGAAACATTCGTATTTGGTGCTGCAGCTTCGACCGCTCTGTGTCTGTTAGCAGAGACGTCGAGCTGGCTGTGATTCGTCGTTTATGTTTGGGATCTACACTGATGTTTGAGCACGAAAACGTTCACTGGTCTCGTCTCTTCCTACTTGAAAACGATAATTCTGACATGAGACCGCAGCGTCAGGCGTTTTCATTGGAGGATCCACGATTTGCACAGAGGTTTGAGCTTCAAGTCTGCGGCTTAACCAGGAATTCACACACAGTGTAAATCAGCTTAATCCAGAGCGCGCGTGTGTGCGTGCGTGTGTGTGTGTGTGTGTGTGTGTGTTGGAAGATCAATAGTGAGCACTGAGCTCAGTGTCTGATGTGTCTCTCCAGATAACGGGGTTTCATCTGTGGACAGCGTGTTCATCTTCCACAACTCCGCCGACGAGAGCGCCAGCACCTCGTACGACGCCATCGTGGTGGAGCAGTGGACCATTGTCGATGTGGGTTTGTCTTTGAAAAACTCTGTGGCGATCACGTCCTCGTTGACTCACTTGACAACAGCTGTTTCCTGTCGTGACACCGGCACATGAAACGGGGGAGACAAGAGAAAGAAATGTGGGCGTGAGCGTCACAAACTGTGCGTGTGTGGGTGGGTACGTGCACGCTGAGGATCTTTCCGCTTTTCCCTCCTGATCAGGGTGTTGTAGTGAAGGCGGACTACATCCCACTGCTGCAGTCTCTGGCTCCGTACGGCTGGAGGCTGATGTGTGTGTTACCAACACCGATTGTCAAGACCAACAGGTACACACACACACACACACACACACACACACCTACACCTCACACGTCCTCTGCTCTTTCCTGTGACGATCGAGTCTGTTAACGCCCCGTCAGCTCGGGTCCGTCATGTTTTGATAAATGTGTAAAATGACCGAACCCATTTTATAAGTGAGACATTAAAATGCCATAAAGTACCAAAGGGATGGAATGATATATTTTTGTATTTTTTGCAGCCACTTCTTTTTCCCGTCCGTTCAGTAGAGATTGTAAATGGAATGCACCTACACGGCCCTTTTTCTAAACCTTCACCCATTCACCCTCCGGTCGCTGGACGACCCACTCGAGCAGCTGAACCACAGCCGCCCATGAATGAAATGTGATATTTGCAGACGCTGTGAATGTCGCATACTGGGACGATGAAGAAGAGTAATATTTCTTCGAAGACCTCCTGAGCAGCTGTCAGACCTGTTCACAAATTCGCCCTCGTGTTCAATCACAGGACTCACTTCGCTCCCCCCGACAAACACAGCTTTGTTCATTTTAACCAGCATTAGTCTTTTGTCGTTGCCTGTCTCGCTCCTTTTAGGATTAGGACTGACAGTGGGACTTAGATCCACTTGGCAGATGGTTGGAGATCTGAGCGATCCTAATCATATGCTCGTCTCGACATGAAAACGCTTTTGAAATCCGCTGCGAACAAAAAAACCCCACGATTTTTCCCGGCGTGCTGTGTTCTTGTAAGCTGTCGCTTTTCAAACCGCAGCCAACACAAAACCTGATTTCTACTCCAAGTAGTGAAACGCCAACTCATCAGATTTGAACTCCCAGTCTTTTCTTTCTGCAGTGATGGGAGTTTGTCGACGAAGCAGATCCTTTTCCTCCAGAGGCCCGTTTTGCAGCGCAAGAGAAAAGACTTCAAGGTTCGCTCCCATTTCCATCAACTGCAACACATCCGTCCTTGTTGCGACGTCAGGACATGTGGCTTCATGTCACAGAGGGTGTCACCAAGAAGTCATGTTACTAAATCTGGGATGTACAGCAAACGTGCAGTCACTCAGGAAAAGTCTAATAATAGGCCGGCTGAGCGAGGCGTCAGTGAGAGGATCTTTGTTGTGGTTTGTCAGGTGTCTGCGAAGGAGGGAGAGACAGAGGAGGCACAAAGCGCGAAACTGTCACATGCGTCTGTTTGATTTCAGAAACTGAACCTCCGAGGTCGCAGCAGGGCAAAGAAGGCTTCTCACGGAGAAACGGCCGAAGACAGGGAGAACAGGTCCCCCCTGATGGAGACGGAGATGGACACCTTGAGAAGACACTTCCAGGAACAAGAAGAGGAAGCGGAGGGGAGGAGGAGCTGGGATGGCAGAAAGGCCGAGGGAGCCTTCCGCTTCCTGAGCCCTCAGAGCGACGAAGAGGAGACGGACGGGGAACATCAGACCTTTTTATCAGGCAGCAGGTTTTCTGTTGAGGAACAGGAAGGGGAAACCGACGTTGACAGTGTTTTAACGTCCAAGCCGGATAAGTCGGTGAAGTGGACACGCGTGTGTCAGAGAGATGCCGGAGGGGTAAAAGACGAGGTGAAGACGGAGGAGCCGATCAAACAGCAGCTGTTCTCCGGCGTCCTTTGACACACAGCAGACAACTTTAGTGGGGTTTCATGTTTTCTTTGGTTCCGTCTCGGTGGACAACAGACTGTGTCTACCTGCCTACAGGAACCAGTGTTGTGCTGTGATAAAAGGAAACCAGACAGTGTGCGTCAGCGGTCCCACTGTTGCATTTATGACTTTGTTTTTTCATCCTTCATTTAACCAGGTTTACACAGGAAGAAGGAAGTGGAATTAAGTCCCGCAGTGCTCTGGGCCCTTGTTGTAACAACGTGTCTCGCGCCTTAGGAGTCAACTTCATCAGCTGCCTTACAGCATCGTCTGGTACGTCAGGTGTCATCTGTCCACGAACAGCTGTCGTCAATAACTGCACGAATCACCAAGCTCTTTCAAAAAGATCCACTGGTTCGTCGATGTTTCTCACTGACATCAGGACATTTGTTCTGAAAATACTAAAATTACAGGAACGATACTTCTTCACCTGGCTGTCGTACTTCATCTAAATTTCACTTTTCTTGGAACACGGCTGTTGAGAATAATCTTAATGTAACACGAAAAAGGACTGAGGCATATATGTAAAATACTATTGTACATGGATGTTAAAGGGACATTTCACCGTAACTACCTGATGTTACTGAGCCATGTAAATACATGGGTGAGACGAGGGGAATCGTCACTCACATCTAAACGTTGGAGTTGTAAAACCGTCTACAAGACTCATCAGAATATTAATTCACAACACCTGTAGTAAATATTAGGACTAATTGCTATTTGGTGGAAACAGTCAGTGTTCAGTGCTGGAGCTGTAGAGTTGCTGCTGTGACAACATGAAGCTGAACAGATATCAGCTTTCAGAGCGTTTCACGGATTTTCATTAAATTGCCTCTGGAAATGTATTCTCTCCAGACAGTGTGTGAAATAGAACAGTTATTTATGACTTATTTCCTGGACGGCCTGTGTGTGTACGTGACGTAACATGTACGTGTTTACATAAATGACAGACGTCAATCAAGAGTTTCTGGATGTTTATTTCCATCAAATATCACATTATTGGCATAAACTCTTTTCCTCAAGAAGCACAGAAACAACTCAAATGTGACCCCCGCGCAGATCGACGCCCACAATGAGTGTGTGATCGTCTGTAAGGGGAGGGGGGGCTCGTTGATGCACGCCAACGCGAGACCACCTGGAGGTTCCATTACAATGCACCATGGGGTACTCGCCCCGCAGCTCGCTCCGAACTGTTAGAGTGTGTGTATGAGTGTGATTGTGACTGAAGCACAGTGTGAGTTAAAAATAAATAAATATAAATATATATGGGCGATTAGGATTCACTAAAACAACCGCTTTGGGAATCAGTGGTCGACTGTCCTGCAGAGGTGGAGCGGTTCCTTACAATACGCAACAAGTTCACTCAGTGACACTGAGTCGTCGCCAAGTGGATTTTCAGCTGGTTTGAGTTTGTTCATCATAAAATGGGGACAACGCTTACAAGAGCGACAGGGATCAAAGCAAATGTCGGAAGTTCCGTGTTTGAAGTCACTTTGCCGGTTTTCCTCACCCCAGGATGAACAAACTCAGGGTTAACTCAGTATTTCCAAATCTCAAATGAAACTGTTCAGATGGAGAAAACACACCAAGCAAACAGGATGTCAGTGATGTGATCTGAGATCAGATGAGACTTGGGGGGGGAGCTGCAGCGAGTTGAG
Organism: Centriscus cristatus; assembly: GCA_037832705.1. Classification (NCBI taxonomy): domain Eukaryota; kingdom Metazoa; phylum Chordata; class Actinopteri; order Syngnathiformes; family Centriscidae; genus Centriscus; species Centriscus cristatus. The sequence continues at coordinate 10,034 of JBBMJM010115608.1, forward strand.
ACATCTTCTGAGGAATGAAACAGTCCATGCGGTGAACCGTCGATCGGACACAGGCTGCGGCTGCAGGGATGAATCTTCTCAAATACCTGAGCACTCAAACACAACACGGAGATTTGTGTCCATCCAGCAGCCAAACGTCCCCCCCGAGCCTACAAAGGCAGCAGTGTCCAGGACCAGAGACCACCAGGTTCTACCACCACTTCTCGAACACAATTCTGTCTGTAGGGAGCCCGAGGTGCAGGAGGGTTTTTGAAATGGCCTCGATCATGGGGGGGGGCCCACACAGGTAGCACAAAGTCCTCTCTGGGTCCACGTGAGTCCGCAGCTCGTCCTCGGTGATTCTCCTGCCTGGAGATAGATGCAGAGCTGAGAAGGTTTGTCAATGCCCACATCTTCAGAGAGAAAGGTGTGTGTTTGTTTGTGTGTTTGTGCGTGTGCGTGAATCCTACTACTTACGGGTGACAAACGGCTGGAGGTGCGGGTCGACATCTGCACGTTGCTGCGTCACGTGGAAGTCACAGGAGAGCTTGTCAGGAAACAACCTGCAGGCCTCCATGATGGAGCTCTGGACAGAGTGAGGAGGAGTTCACAGCGGATGTGTGTCAAACACCCTCACAGGTGGTCAGCTGCTGCGTTCACAGATTCACTGCGGGTCGATTTATACACTGAACCTGAGCCCTGAGCGATCTTCAACGTTTTAATCTGGCACAGATCAATGTCGGACTGTAGATCAGGTCCGTGTTCATCTTCCCTGTTCTCACATATCGACAAGCAGCGATAAAACCATCACGTTGTACCTTGAACAGCAGCTCCTGGGTGTTCTTAGCGCTGTAGCATAGATGCACTGAGCCGATGTTGTAGTCCCGCCCACCGGAGGCGTGGTTGAGGTGCAGCAGGTCCGACGAGTGCGCCAAGATGGAGTACAGAGGGTTGATGCCTACGCCGCCGGCGACCAGCAGCAAGTTCAAGGAGGGTTCGGACGGTGACGGGTCGAAGAAGAAGTCCCCACCTACACGCATGGCCACATGAGAGCCCACGGTACACTGAGGAGGGGGACGGGGGGGGCACAGGGACCGAGGATTAGTCCAATCAGCTGCACGGCACAATGAGGGGGCAGCTGACAGACCCCGGTGGACATGATGCTGATCTGTCTCTCTTCCCCCAGGAAACTCAACACTCATGGGACATGTGAGTTGGTCTCATCTCAGTAAAAAAATGTGAAAACACATGTAAGAGGTCTAAAGGTCAAAGTGGAAGCGTCACCTTGGTGTGGACCCAATGTGCCGGAGGATGCGTGCTGTATTTGACGGCCAGTTCGATGACCCCCTCCCTCTGCAGCAGGCCCGGGCTGGAGCACATGGAGAACCCTCCCACCTTCTCCACACCGGGGATGAAGACGTCCACCCTGGAGAAACGCAGCACACCGTCACAGCCGTTTGGCTCCACCTGTTCTTCACCGGAGCCGGGGGCAAGAAAATCCTGACTTGAGGTTTCTACACAATACTGGGGACTAAACAACACGCCGGTCTGCAGGTCAAAGTGCGATTGTGTGCAGAGACATGCCCTTTGACCTCAACGAGGAGGGCAGTGTGTTCTGGAAAGTCCGTGACAAAACCAGATGTAAAGTCGCCAACTGGTTTAGTTTGTTGAGTTTTGTGAGCCATCGTGGCGGCATCTGTTCATCGGCACCGACAAGACGCTGACCTGCGTTTACACTAAAGAGAGACGACGACTCGACGAGCCCCCAGAGGCGTCAATATGGATCTGCTGGGAAGGCGCGCACATATGCTTCACCCACCTACTCTCCCACCTGGAGACGAACAACACAAGTGTCCGTTGTCTTAGAAACACTGAAATTCAAGGATTTCCATCAATTTACATTCATGATCAGCTGCTGCAGGGCAAACGGTGGCCAGTTTGATAGCCCGCCTGCCGCCCACCGACAGTATGGACCCGTGTGCTCATTAACACTGACTGACAGACGCTGATCGAGGTAGGACTTGCACGACTTCCTCAGGCAGAGGGACACACGGGCACCTCCATGACTTTCAGAAAATGCCTAAATCCAAGGACACTTGGATATTTTCAGTCTCCAACATCTGTGAAGTTCATCCGGAGAACACAAACAGCTCTTAATCATTCCCCAGTCCAGGTGCAAGTCCTGCAGAAATCTCTATCTTTCACATAAAACATCTCATTAACACACTGTCCTGTGTGAATAATAAACACAACCTAGTGTAATTCTCTTTTTTCCCTGAATTCTTTTAGAGATAAAAACATAAAAATAATACAAACTAAACAATGCCACCACCTTGTGGCGAACAAATGTACTGCAACTATTGTAGGGAAAAACAAGGGAATAAAGCATGAAAGAAATCAATGATGTTGACTATTTGTAAAGATAACTATGCTGTTACTGTCTTATTGAAGCCCGATATCATGAAAAACAAAAGTGTATTTTCAACTTTTTTCATCACGCCTGCTTGTGTGTTCATATTGGAGCAGTACAGTTTGACAGTCTTTGCCTTGACATATGTTACATATATTATTTTAGCAGTGTCCCATCGCCTTCGTCATTTGGTAACTCTTACTAAACATAGCAAAGTAATATAAACAGTTCAGTGAACCATGTTTAATCTATCTAGAATTAAAACTTAAGGCATCCGGACACAAACTGACTGTTTGTTGTATTGAATCAAATGTCTCAATCTGCTGAAGAAGACCAGAACGTGTCTACTCACCACTGTCCTGCTTTGAAGGAGAAGTCTGGGTGGACTGCGATCCTCAAACGTTTGACAGTGTCCGACTCGTTTACGATGCCACAGACTTGGGCTGGATACACGGCCTGTGTGACGTTCAGGAAGAAATTAAGTCCGTCTGACACAGGTGAACGATACAGTCAAGATTTATGTTTTCAGATTCAGGATTCTCCCTTACGCTTTGTCTCTGGTTGTTTGCTGTTCTCTCCAGATGGTCCATTTGTGTCTTGCAAAACTTATGTCTTTGAATTAAAAAAAGGAGAAACTGGACTTGAGTGACAACTATTTCAGACTGAACTTTGCCCTCAATAGACAAACACCAAGAAAAACACAAGTTCCTTTCGCTCCATTTTCGGTTCAAAACACCTGGACTGTGCATAGTTTGGGTTTTCTGTGAGGTCCACGTTTGTTGTTTAAGGTATTTTCTTTGAGGTAGCGGTACATGGTACAGTAAGAACAAACACGGTGAACCATGGCGCTATACAACGAGCAGTCGTCACAACAGACATGTGTTAAATAAAATGTGGAATAAACCCACCGAATGAAGGATCTGGAGCCCAGACGGCAGCGGAGCAAAGCGGCGGCGGGACGCGGCAGACTGAGGCTCCGGCCGGCGGACGTCAGGATGCAGATCGGGACGCTCATTGCAACTTTTCACAAAACAACATCTCGCGTGAGTTGTGGCACTATTATATCGTTATCGCTGAACAATACGAGGCAGCAGATAATACCGTGATGTAATGGAACAGTTGGAATGAAATAACAAGTAGGGACATCATTTGACATTGTCAGTATGTAAATTCCAGCTCCCTTTGACCCGTACTCGTTTTATAGATTTACAATTCAAGCCTTCCGTTTACTGTTGTTGTTAGCGGCTAGCTAAACTGTGAGCCAATAAATTCCAGTTAGGTCTTTCAGAAACAACACAGAAGCAAACAATGAGCTGATGGACTATTATTCCTACCGGGATGATGTGACAGTGTGTTTGTCAAGCGCTATTCATTAGTGTCGGGACGTTCTGTTCTGTCCCGATGCTTCGCCGTGTGTGTCGAGAAATCCTGGAAGTTTTGTAATGCGTCGTCTTCTTCTGTTTACTTTACGGCAGTTGGGATCCATTTCATTTGTGCATTACCGCCACCTTCTGCTCTGGAGTGCATTGTAAATCTCTTTGGAAAGGAAATAATAATGAAAGAAAACCCAGAATAAAACAAACTAGTTTCCTACTCTACACATTTTTGTGTTCTTCTGAATGTTTGTCTGTGAAGGTTCTCAGTCATCCAGGTCATAGTATTTTGCTGAGTTAAATCGTAGGCAGCTGGTCTTCGAGTTTGCTTGAAGATGTTGCAACTATTAAGACGTTACTTCACACAAAGGGGTGTGGGTATCAGGTCACCCTTCCTGGATGTCAGTCATCTGAGGGTCGTTAAGTCGTTAAGTGAAACATTGAGGTACTATGCTGCAGTTTGCTGCCTTATTCTGTCTGTCGGCGGCTTGTGGATTGACTGAGGGAAACAACAAGCTATGTGTTGCTTATCTGACCAGACTTCTCCCAGAGACAATGACTGCTAAAGAAATGTGAAATGCCTGCTGCTGTTGCCTCTTTTCCTTTGATATCATTTGATAGCAGTTTGACATGTAGAATACCAGTTCAGACTTGACAAACTTTATTGTCATTCAAGGTGGACATTAGACAGACAGTACACATCATGGGTAAGAATCTGTTTGGACTCACTGTGGACAATGAAATAAACAGAGTCATCGTAGAGCTGTAGACTCCAGACTGAATGGTTGTGATAGCTGTGGTCATCGATTCACTTTTGACTGTGTGAGGAAGCCACATATGCGGAGAACATGCACACTTCACTGAGGAAGGTGCATGAGTGGTGATCAGAACCCCTGACACTGTTGCTGTCCCACTACGCCACCACAGGGGACGCTACAAAAACCATCACAGCGGCTTTTAAACAGCAGAAATAAAATCCATGTTGAAGAGTCCAGGTTAATGTGATAAAGTTTTCATATAATGTCACATACTGTTAGAAGAACCAGGCTCAATGGTGAAACAGGAAGTAACATAAAACCAAGATGTTGTATGGTTAATAGGGCTTTTATTGTCTTAAGGTATTAATATAGTAACAGATGATGGGTGCCGTTTAAATATATAAAATTAAAAAAAAAAAAAAAAAAACACCAATCCAACAAAGGGAAAACTCAGTGAGCTTATCTAATGTCCAAAACAGGAATAATCAAAAAACAAATGACCAGCCACCCCTGCACCGAGTGTGTGTAATGCAAAGAAAAACTGTATGAACATGGCCTCACTTCCTATTCACCAATAACAACTTTTACAACTTTTATGCAAACTAACATGGAGCAGACTAGATGGTCGCCATAACACACACACACACACACACACACACAC
>JBBMJM010115617.1:1706-15213 GCA_037832705.1 Centriscus cristatus
GGTTCGATGATGTCATGACACAAACAGCATTTTGGCGTCATGGGATTTTGTTCTCTAAAGTTTCCTGATCCAGTTGTCCTCCGTTCCCCCTTCACGGTGTTCAAAGGTTACAGCTGTCGTCTTCCGCTGTGATCTTCTTTGGCATGAAAGCTTTAGTGTAAGATCTTATCTCGCCGCCGGACCCCGATGAGCTCACCACCCACCCACCCTCTTCCCTCAGGATGTAATGGGATTGATACTCGCCCAGACCCTCCCTGTGAGGAGCAGACTGTTTAAAGGCATTTTGACCGTTTCGTTGGCACGTTTGTGTGGAAAAGAGTGATCAAGTCACTTCACCATCCACGAGTGAATCCCGTCGTTCAGTGGTTGTGTCATCCGCAAATCACGTAGTGATGTATACACAGCATATTGTGTATTGGGTGTTTGGTACGTTTCCAGGGGATGAACTCTGCTCAGGCGCACTGGGACCTGACTTGTATCACTGATGCTTCCCCTGCAGGAGGACTTGTGGGCTGTGTCAGTCTTGACAAGCCACGGTTACACCCCACTGCCCTCTGACCTGGAGCAGCTGATCGACATTGACTCCAAAATTCGCCGTCTCCTTCCAGCTGAGGAATGTTCCTCAATGCAAAGCTCCTACACAGATCTCGGCGAGTCTCGGGTATGTATCCAGCAGTCCCATTCAACCACCACCGCGTTCAAATCCGAGGCAAGGTCGTGAGGCTTTATTACAAGGTCGGCGCAGCAGGGCATCAATGGCAACATCTAATAAAGTGTGACTGACCCTCAGGAAGTCACACCCGTTTGTAGGACAGGGGAAATTGGCATTGTGTAAGCAGCAGTAAGTTCAAACCGAAGGCTGCCCAACCTTTCCATCTCCTCCATATTTTCCATGTGACGGCCTCACTAAAAAGCCCAGTGCGAATTAATTGCTCCCAGAAAAGGTATTGTAAAATGTTTCATAGAATATTGTGTCATTATTAAAAGATTTATTTTATTTCCATTTGAGCAATGGTACATTTTTTATTTCGTTGGCCATTCATGATTCGTTTATTGTCACGTGTTCAGTTAGTTAACAGTTCTATAGACGTCTGAACGCTTCTCAGTCACCCTTTACGTCCCACATGTTTACGATACGACCTTTACATCACCACCGCATCAAATGGTGGAGAAGATATTTACAACTGTAAAAATTTCCAGGCTTTGGTGCTGGGTTGGGCCCGGTCCGAGACGTGAGCTCAGTGAGTTATCTCAAGACCTTATCTCAGGAGCAGCTTTCTCAGGACCAGATGGCATAATCATCATACGCTCATCCTTTATGTGATCTGTCAGAGACAAATTATATTTTCAAACTTTCCGGTGTCATTTTCCCCTTCCACTGTTAACGTTGTCGCAGACACTGCTTCATTCTTAGTGCGGTAACAATCATAATTCTTTGATTTTCGGCTGCTGTAACCTCTGATAACATGTGGAAACTTCCGTTCCACACAGATTTTATAGAGGATGCGCTGATGTGGTCGACGTTTTTCCATTAGGTCAATGTTTATGGGACAAGGAGCCACAGTTTTATCTGGAGGCTGCTGCAGCTGCGTGTTGTGTGCGATCAGGTGGATCAGGAAACCTGAAGGAGACATGCAACATTGTACAAGCAGTGTTTCCATTTTCCATTAACCGGAATGTGGCACCTTTAGGAAAGTATTTTTCACGCTGGGATGTTTTTTGGAGCATTACTGCACCCCCTGCAGGCCACAGGGGCCACGAACACAAGGTCCTTCTTTCTCTTTATTTCCATTACCCCACTATTACTTTGAAAAAAAAAAAAAGTAAAATAGTTCTGTTATGTACCAAATTGCAATAAGCCATATGGCATTTACAGCATCGGCATGATGGCTGCAGTGCGAGCTGGATGTTGTACTTCTTCCACCTGACCATTCATTGCATTGCCAGCTTAAAAACACTTTGGGAAAGTCATGTTCTCCGTCGTCCATCGGTCATCTGCTCTCTGTTAGTGCTGACATGGCCGACGCAGGCATTCCTTTGCAAATGTGGTAGGATAGGAATTAAACAATGACACATATGTTTGTCTCTCAAGTGAGCGGCTGCACGTGATTCCTCCTCAGATGGCCAAAAAGGATTTTTTTTTTAACACAACGAGCAGGAAATCACAGCACTGTCAGCAAATGAAATAAAACGTTGAAATGCTGGTGAACGCGGCACCTGCAGGGTTTAAAGATCAGCGGTTTTCTTACTCTGCCTTAATCCTCTCACTGTTTCGGCTTAAAGGTAGACCGCACCGACCGTAAATCTCGTTCAGAGCAAGTCACTCCTTTCATATCAGTGGTTGTAAATCCTAAAAGAGGTCATAAAACTAAATATGCTTTGTTTTTTTGGATCGCTTCCTGCAGAACTGTGCAGAATCCTGCAGCCATCAGTTTCCCTAATTAAAACCATTTGGACACAGACATTCGGGAACCTGCTAGTTAATTCTTGAGCAATCTCTCAAGAACACCGCTGATATCCCTGCAATGTTTAATTGTGGCCTACACTTGACCCATTTCCACCACTTTCCCCCCTGTCTTCTTTTCTCTAGAAACATGAATTATCTCCCACACTTAACTCATTTTACAGTTTAGGTTTTTTTTAACTTTCCCTCCTGAGCACTCACACATAAAGGCTCATTCAGTGACTGAAAATCTCTGACTTCACATCTTGGCATCATCCTTTGTGATTGATGCAGTGTATTCAAGGGCTCTTTTCTTGGGTAGAATGTGGTCTCGATCAAAAACATGAAGTGCAAATCTCCTTCACACTCCGTGACACGTTTCACAAAGCGAGGGCTCCACTGAGTACAGTCATGATCCAAACCTTCTCCGGTTAAAACCGAGTCTTTGCAGCGACATCCTTTTCATCTGTGACCATCGGCCTTTTGTCGTCTGTGGCACATGGCAACAGGCCGATGTTTCACCAACATGACTCTTATGTTATATTTACTCAGCATTGTCATGGCGGGGACATTCTGCTGTGGTGCTTCACTATTCTGTGCACAAGGTCTGGATGTGTGATTGGGGAGGGCGGGGGGAGGACAGGGGGGGTTTGAGTGGTTCCACCCCTGAGACAGCAGCAGAGGTATTAACAAAAGTGTAACTTTCCCCAATTCTGCCCTTGCAGTACTAACTTACAAGCCGGTGAGACATGTGCAACCGATCGCAGGGAGATTTAAAGGACACAAAAGAAGCCGGCTGATATTTTTAGCAGCACATAGGACGGAGAAACCATGGCGACAGTAATTGTTGGATACAGCAAGGCCTGGTCGACTTCGTGACAAGAACAGGAATATTTCAGCTGGGTTTGTATTTCTGAACTTGTGAACTGACTTGTGCTGATCCATGGCTTCACAAAGAATCCAGTTCTGTGGTGAAAGCACATGTTGAGGAGGCATCACTGGGCCTGTGTGTACACAAATGGGCTCAGAAACAACAGCTGTATTAGGGTGAAAGTGGCTTTGGGGAGGATGCCTCTCTTTACACTCACAAATCGTCAGTAGATGTGACATACAGTATACGCACGGACAACACAAAACATATCGTCAACATGTTTGCTACGAACATGTGGAGATTGGCGACCCAAGAAGAAACCACCTCACCACAATGACCTGGTGGAGGTCAGGCCCTGTATCAGATTCAGGAAAAGAATCAAAGATAAATAAAGACGTATGTGGTTGTAAAATATAGGAGTGTCCTTGTTGGCAAAGCAGCTCCGACCCTCGTCAGCACATAATAACAGGGCCGTTAAGGAGTGCCAGCCCCAGAAAAGTCCCCCCTTTCATTTGGCAGTATTAGCACATGTACAACAGCTTAGTATGTATGAAGGCTAATGTGAACGGACTTGTCCCCATATACGGCACCTACTCATTTGTACAAAAGTACATGATGATGGCCTACTTTCTACGGTTCCAACAAGTGCAAACGGTGATCATCCATCAGAGAGAAAACACATGTCTGGGTGCTGGGACACGCTATTTGTCTCTCTGAATAAATGAATCAATCATTTTCATCAGATGCACAGCACTGTAGGTTATGGTCACAGGGTCAGTCGTAGTGGAAGGACTGAAGAGGGAAAAAACATGTCGCCCCCCCCACGCCCCCCCAGCCTGTGGCTCTTTGATTTGGGATTATTGGAAAAGGTTCATAAAGGTGCAAACTAATCCAGATGGATGAAAAAACACGACGGTACAAATTGTTTTTCTTGGATGCTAGTGATATTGGGCTCATGACAGAATTTCTCCTATTGCATTCTTCATTTTTCTTCAACTGAAATCGACTTCTTTTTGGTCATTAAAACCATGTGTTGCCATGTAGGATTCATGGACAGTGCAGCCCTCCTACTGTACCACTGTGTGGTAACGGCTGCACCACCCGCAGTTTGGAGCCTGGAGTGAAGCTCCTGTGTGACAAGTTGCTGCCGTTGGGTGTTTGGTGACAAGGGTTAGCTCGTGTTTGTGTGTAACTTTCACACATCATATGCCATCCTTTCAAATGTGGGTTGTTTCAGAGTGTGGTTGCAATAGAAAAGCACGAATGCTGTCAGAGGTTTTAGTCACAGTCCCACTGCTTTTAAGTGCTGCAGCTCCCCTCCCTAATCAGCAGGGCCCTCTGCGTATCTCCAGCTGGGTTTTTTTTTTACTGTGTGTTGGTTGGCTATATTTTGATGTGAAACGATGAGGTGACATCATGCGGTTGCTGATGAGCTCTCATGATTTTCACTACAGCTGGTGCTAAGTGACGCAGCAGCGTCCGGGGCAGGAAAACGCCCTTTTGGCCAGCGTGGCGTGGTCAGCCGATAGTTTGTGAAAATGTTTTTATTCCGTGTGGTCACATGATCAAGTAACTGTGGAAAAGCTGCAGTCATGTTAAAGCCATCTACAATGTTGTGAGGTGTAGTCAGAGTCAGAATAGAATCGGATCTCAATTAATTCACGATACTCAGATATGTGATACACACAACGTGCCTCTTTTAAGTACAGACGTTCTTTTCATGTTAAATCCGGTGCTGAGCTCTGCGCTTTGGCTTGACAATAGAAACAACCATGAGAGAAGACTTCAAGGGTAATTTTTAACAGACCAACATGGAGGACATCTGATCCACTTCACAATGGAGGAAACCATCCTCAGTAGAATGGGTTCCGTCTCCTACTGAAAAATTAAAAACACTCAACAGGAAAGCAATTGCACGAGTTTTGATCAACTTTGACCTTGAGCAGTACTTAAACAGGTACGCAGCAGTATCACATCTGTGTACAAGATGTGCAGAAGAAGTCTGATTTGTCGGTAACATCTGCTGCTGTTGGGCTGGTCGGGTGGCTGCAGGCAGAGAATTGAGATGTCACATTGTCATGTGGCATAATTGTTCTTCATGCTGAACTTGGCCAGAAAGAAAAGACTGCCGCGCTTTGATTCCTGTGAGACTGTACTTCATTGTTTTCGCTCTCCTCACAGCCACGGCAGTCGCGTGAAGCGAGCTGAGTGAAAATATTCATCTTTTCAATGTATGAGCTCCATTACAAAAACATGTCAAATCAAAGGAATGGCGAAACATTTGGGAAGATTTTCGTACCTCAGCTGCTTCCGAGGTGAGAAAAACAGCCAACCAGCACCTCTAAAATACACAAATTATGTGTAATTTGTTTAAATTGGACAAACTGTGGCATGCAAACACAACTCATGGGTCTCTAACAGAGCCTGGTAAGCTGTTTTACCCGTTGGCAGTAAATGGAGTGGAGCGACCGCTGTCTGGTATGACTCCTCTTGCCATACCAACGGAGACTCATGCCTTATGTATTTCCAAAAAAGTCAAACCAAACCTCCACGCATCAAACTGACAAAGCTCTCACATGTGAACGTGCCAACTGGTTGCACAAGATGGCGAGGAGCTGAAATCTAGGTCAGATATCGAGCTTGATGATACACAGTGTTACTGAGAGACAAGAGGAGTGAAACAACGCTGGGATGTTTTTTTCTCTCTCGCCAGATGCTTCTGATAAATATTGAACTTTGTTCTGTGTCATTGTCTGGCAGACCTCATGAATACCTTCGAGTTTTGCCGGGTGGAAATGATCTTTTAAAAAGCCATTGAATGTGAAGTAGTTTGAGTGGTTCAGCGTTTCCTCCTCGAGTTGTAAAATGTCGGAAACACTTTGAGAGCGGCAGCTGGCAGGCTGTGTGGATATTTGAATGTATGGACATTTAACATATGTGTCTTTGATTGGAGGATATGTCAAGAGGTTTTGGTCTATAAGGGAAAGATCGCTGCAGACCACCCTCAGTTCTAAAAGAAAAAAAAACAGGTATAAATTCCAGATGACCCATTAGTGAATCTTCTAATACCTCAGGAATGCACAGTGATCACCAAGTCATCTTAACGTGATCCAAAATACTGATGTATAAAAACACAACCTCTGGAGAGGGAGGGGGGTGGGGGGACGTCAACCTGGGAGAGGACAGCTTGGATCCAAATAAGTACCATATTTCAACCATTTATCAAATGTTGTTGTAAGAACCTGTCACAGTCACTTTCTCAGCCCGTCCACTCGAGAAGACCATCAGGAGGGTTCTGGCTCGGGCCCACTCAGCCTGCTTGGAACTGATCATCTGTCCAAGTGACCCACAAGTGTGAAGGGTCCCTCATGTACATGTCACTAACTGGACTGGACGCTGCCCGAAAGTACGAGTCTGTACGTCGTAGCAGTTCATGGCTCCACGTCCAACGCCAACACGTTTGTGTAAGACGTGATTCCAAACGTGCTCCACCGTGGGTTTGTGTGTGGTGTTTGTCTGTTCGCACAAGGAACATCTGTGGACGCGTGAAGCAGCAGAAGAGGAAGGATGCATTCAACTTTGTGTCAGATCCATTCAGCGGAGCTAAAATAGTATTTTGTTGTCAGAAGTGGAGAGGATGATAAAAATCAATCAAAAACAACTTTATTGTCCCTGCAAATGTTTTCAGTGTGTAAACAGGAGCTTGGGCTATCGGCCGCGGTGGATGTCAGTGCACTCTCACGCTTCATAATTCAGTTTTTTTCTGGTGCAAAACATCCTTGAGCAGCAGCAAAATATACAAGTCATGTTTGATCATTCAAGTCTCTCTGAGGTCGCCGCAGTTTATTATAACACGCTTGTGTGGTCTTGTACCCTTACACAACCATGTGGTGTGTTTTTCAAGATTGAAATATTAAGAATTGGTTTAATCTGTTGTTTGGGCTTTGGTGCGCACGAGTTTTTCATTTCTTGTCTGATTTTTAAAAATATGGCAGAGCAGACAGTTGGGAGGAAGCGAAGGGGAAATGGGTTCTTGTGCTGGGAACTGATCGACATGCAAGATGAGCGTGGACTTGTTGCGTTACCTTACATACCCAACAGTCAGCCTGCACGGACACAATATATGGACCACAGCTGGGTTACAGCACCTATGCCTCTGGACGTGGCAGATAACTACATGTTAGGGCTATAAATGAATGTCTGGGAGACAGAAAAAGAACCAGCAAAGAAAGAGATGTCGAAAGCCTTAGCTGCAGCTTCCGAACAGCTCTTCGCCTGAGTTCTCGCAGGGAGGGCTTGTGGCAGAGTCTGTGGACGGGCCTTGGCAGGCGTCCCTGTCCACGTGGCACGGCGGAGCCGCGGCTCTCCTGCAGACATGCAGAAACAGAAACAGAACGAGGACGCCGGGAGCATACCGTTCCGCACAACAAAGGCCTTTTCTGGGTGAGTCAGCGTGGCTTGGCTGGCCTTCATCACAACAGCACTGTCCCCATTCAAAGTGGAGCCAAAGGCCATCGACAACATCATGTCTGCAAGCACGGGAGTCTCGTTTGCAGTTAGTAGGAATCAATAGCTGGAAAAGTAGCATGCTGTTGTTAATCAAATACACTTTTAGAAAGCAAGTAGTCCTAGTAGTCCTGTTTCTGTACGGCTTTGTTGAGCTCTTATATTGCAGTCCAGCTCTTATATTGCAGTCCAATACTCATCACTACTGCTTAGTGATGGATTACTTTGTTGGACGGCATCCGATTACAATGAACTGGTCAATTGACGTGGATGTCTGTCGACAGGATTCTACAAAAGCTTTTCCAGAAAACAAACCTCTCCCAATCAGCCGACACGTTCATTGAGCTGATTAGCGATTCTCCTGACAGGTTCCTTGTAGCATGGTAGGTCTCAGTTGAGGTTGCAACCGAGGACAGTCCTTCAAGACCCCTCAAGACATCTGAGAGACAGCTGAGATACCGTACATATCACACACAGCGCAACGACTAAAAAACATGCACAAGTGATTGTGCTCCCAAAGCGAGTCTGACTGCGTCTGCACGCGAGGATTAACTGCTGTATTTGGCCCGATGCTCTACAGATGAGACCCATATTTGTGCAGACGACTACCAATGTCAAACTTGGCCTTCATTTTGGGGACATCGTGAAATAGCACACTCTGTTGCAGAGTGTCAGCCATCTCAAATGTGCACTGAATTAATCTGAAATGAAATGTTTGGCATGGTGCATCTTCTATTTCGTCACTTCAGACGACCATATATCATCCATCAACCACTGCAGCTGTTTCGTTCTCAAACCCCATGATGACTTCTGGAGGGAATGTGTTCCTTTTATTTGAAATTGATCACACAATATCAACAACTACTTAATGAATATGAAATATGTCCTTGATTAAAGTTCTGAAAGTCGTTCAAATAGCACACTTGACATTTTTTTTTTTTTTTCTCGTTCAAGGCGACTGGCAAGTGGTGTTGTTTTCTGTTCATATAATGGGAAAGCAAAATGTGAACCAGAAGGTAAACTGAGAACAGCTTCACAGAGGATCATAGGAAGAATGAATAACCCATTTTCTCCATTTAATCAAACACGTTTGTCATTTCATGTGTACGTTGCCGTCAGTGTGATATTTACAACGCGTTGAATCAACACACAGCCTGATCCTTCGCCTCTGTCCGTCTGCATGACTCTGCAGTCACTCCCACCGCTGTTTTTCATTGTTCCGGTTATGTTTTTATTTACTCTAATTTACCAGCAATGGCAAGATGACATCAGCCACACTCCAGCAATATCTGTATGGTCACTTTTCTGACAAATCAACTTGTCACATAATGCAAAACGTCCCATCACAGCACAGAAGCATCAATCCAACACCAAAGTTCAAGGCATCTGGTTAGTTATCTGCTCATCCTGTTTCCTTTGATCGGCTCACGTGGGCTCTTTCTTCCCAGCTGGTTGAGTAAAGGAAGAGAATCACCATGAACTTATCAACCTACATAAGATGGAATGTTGTGTGTTGCAGACGTATATGAACCTTCATGTTCTGTCTGCTGGACAGCTCATGCTCCAGCTTCCAGTAAGTGTTGGGGATGAAAGGTCTCTGGCCGACAAGCAGCACAGAGGGCTGTTGTAAAAGCTGCCTCAGTCCGAGCCCATTGGCCTAAATCGTTGTAAAAAGAAAATAACATCTCACACAGGTTAAGGTCAAATTCTGAAGACAGTCTTCAACATCCGTGCTTTCCCCATTCAGATCCCTCACCCACTCGTCGGCCGAGTGCGGGTCCCTTCCAGGGCTCACACACTGTGCAAAGCCTCTAAAATGAACCAAAGAGGACCACTGGCATGACGGGAAGAGTGCGTACTCAACAATAGTGACGGCGTTCCATCACAAAGCTAATGCTGTTTGACATGTTTTTCATACTTGAAAACAAACTCGCTGGAGATCATTGTGGTCTCCCAGCTGTCCTGTGACCTAGATAGGTTTTGTGATTATTGGAGCTCTTCAGCAGCACGTCAAGTGGCTACTCAAGAGAAAATTGAATAGTATTTGCTGATGTTCCGATAAGTTCAGCCCAGGTCGCTCCTCTGATCTGTCTCTGTGAAACTTCATGTTGAGTGAAAACTATCACACATTCCAGGAGAAGCAGCGCAAATACCGTAGCACATTAGAAAAGCCTCTGGAGTTTGTTAAGATCAAGAAACATTATTCCCAGAATCCTCTCCAAAACGTGAATCATTACTAAAGTTCAGCTGGCACAAGAGCAAAGTCGAACGTGTATTTCCTTGCCAGTGTCTCAGCAATCAATCTAAACATGTTTCAGGCATTTTTTAAAAACGGGTTTGTAGTTGTATATACGTATATATATGTATATTTATGTTTAAATTATTGTGAACAAACCATTGAAACACTGAGGCCAGTGAGTCTGGAATGAGACAAAAACGAGACCATGTTGCTCTTGTACTGATTTTTTTGTAATTTTAATGACATATTCATTCATTCTCCTGCCATCCGACAGGATGAAATCTTGGCATTCACACATTTAAGCATTCCAAAGGGAATATGCTTGTTGACGGATGTCAGATTCTCATATGTCAAATACCTGAGTAACAAAATGTCTAAAAAGCGCATCTACTTCTGACACACATCTCTCATCAGCCTTATGTTGAGCCTGACAACAGCTATGGCCCTCAAACCCAAAGAATGCAGGGATGAGGAAAACTATCCTGCTGATTTTTTAAATTTGTAAGTTAGCTTAGCATTAGCATTTAGCATTAAGCATCGGATTGGAAGTTCGAAACGACACCCAGGTGTCATCAGGCTGGATTGTTCCACGCAATGAATTATGTCAAACAATCAAAACGATCAAATCATTTTTGTCATTCTCTGTCACTGTCATAAAATTTGAACACAAAAAGGTCTAAGCTCAGGAGACAAAAAGGATGAGGCCAGGAAAGATGATGTGTAACTTCTGGACCATCTGTGTTCTCTGTAATTAGAGTCACATTAGCAAAGTTTATAAAGGCGACTGTGGTCTTGGCTTGTTAAATACATGTTAGAATTTATGGGGTGTTAATTCAGCTTGGGAAAATTTATTTAACAATAAAAAATGTAACATGCAGGCCAAGACTCATCTGAAATATGGTCTGAGATGGTTGTTTTACCAACGCTAGTCTTTGCAGACAATCGTGCGGCCTGTAGTTCCTAAAAAGTAGGGCAACTGTTCCATTCCAAATTAAATAAACTGTTATGCCCATAGATTTGGTCCCCTTTAGAAACATGCATTTAGTGGTATGTGGATGGTGGCAAAGCTAGACTTTAATTTTGATTTTCCTTGGTTGGAATGCTGTTTCTCACTCCGGTTCCTGATGGGAGTCTGATCCTGGACTGGTCCTGGCTTTTGTAGTCTGGATTGGTGAGTCTCAACTGAAGGGCGCCAACAACGACCACTTAAAAGAAGCTCCAGATAGAAGCTGTCATTATTTCCCATTGGGGGAACCAGGGCACTGATAGGTGAGGCCACACACTTTGGAAAATGTTGGGAGGCTTGGGTTCGCTTCAAAGTTGGACATATTTCTGCAAATTCAGATAAGCCGCACTGGTGTAACTTTGTCCCAGACAATCTGCGTGGATGCTGTGCATTTATCTGTAATATTACACCGGTACGTATTGCGTCTATTTCACAGAAGAAATTCTCCCACTTTTCAAAATACTTTCTACCCTGGTTTGGCTACCATTGCATGTTGCCATAAATGTGTCAAAATTCGTAAAGAATCTCGTGTTTAAGTTAATTACTTCTGCCAGGTCTGTAATAAATTACTATTTTGCTTTGTGAGTCCTAATGGAGATGTCAACATTAAATGAAACATCCATTCATTTCAACATTATTAGATCTGTCTGTCTGACATTCAAAATAACCAAGAGAAAGGGAGATTTCAGGCACATGGCACCGGACCGCTGCTTGAAAACATCCCTGCGGTGGCAACATCCTCTCAGAACCAATAATTTTTTTGACTGGATTGTGCTTTTTTAAGAGTAATCATATATATATTTTGGTCAAAATGTCTCTGTACCAAAGTTCACTTGCCAGTCAGTCTATACTATTTTTTATTTTTCCAGTTTTATTTATCCATTTGTTTCCAGTTAAACATAGAACTGCAGCTGGAAATGCACTCTTGAGAGCCCAGACCTCCACCGATACCAGTGTTAGAAAACGAAACCTTAATGGCCACAATGAATGAAACGAATGAGTGAAATCTAATTTTAAAACGGTCACGGGAGGAGGTATTCAATGATAAGGGAGAACGCTGGGAACACACGGAGAAAGTAGGGAACAGACCAAATCAGACAAAACAGACAAATCCACTGAACCACAGACGAATCAGGAGGACTGTAACAAAAGAACAAAGGGAAATATCACTGACGAACAAGCCCGAGAGACAAAGGTGTGAACGGGTGAGGGAAAGCAGGGAGCTGATTGGTTAAAACTAAAGGAGGGCGGAGACAGAAGAGACAAAAACACATCAGACCTGGACAGGTGATCACACCCTTCCAGAAAGGTTTCCTGAAAATCCTGACTGCAGTTACAATTCTTTTATATGAACTGACAGAAACAAAACGAAATGTCTTTCGAATTCAGTTCATCGACAGCTCTGAAATTAGGATTGATGAGTGATGAGTCGTCCTCATTTCAAGGGTTTTTATTAAATCTGCTTTCTGGAACGGGCTCCTGGAGCCTGTGTCACAATCTCAACCCGAAGATGAGGAAAAGCACAAAGTGTTTTGTTTTTTTAAAAAAAAATCGTGTCAGCATTAACAAACTCATTACTAACCCTACTTTGACAGACACCAAGACAAACAGACAAACATATCAAAGATGTACAAGTACAATACAAAACCAAACACTGTGGGGAAACATCAAAACCAGAAGGTCCAAACAGCATCAAGACGTGTTCCAACAGGGCCCATGACAGCGAGTGCTTTTATTTAAGACACATCTGCCTGGTAATAATAATGACTCATCCAACACACATGAACTGGCACTGTTCATGCAGCTCTGCTAGAATTCAGACTGTGGTTTCATCTTCTTCTGACACCAACACCTCTCCTCCTTTGATTTGTCACAGGTTTATAAGCCTCTGTGCACCTCATGTCCATTCAGCAGAATCCAACATCTCTGTGATGTTCCGCATCTCAAACTAGCTGAAATGTCTGGTGCGTTATCTTTTTACACTCCAGGCCAGTAGGGGGCAGTATTATACCAGAAAGCTCACCCCACAATGAGCGGGAGGGTGAATCGCTCATAATCGCAGTCATGTTAGGTTCCACCTATGCTCACAAGCAGGTAGTTGCGCCCTCACGCTGACAGCTGACAACCTTTGTGGTACGGAACAAGCCAGGATGCGTCATCCACCGCCTCCAGCTGAGGAGGAGATGTGAAACAATCTGAGTGACTCACTTTCACCTCTTAAAACACAATATGCCATATGCCATATTACAAATCCTCCCTCTAAAATCCACGTCAATAATCTGACACGTCACATCATTTTTCTTTGCGTTCCCTTCTGGGACAACGCCCCAATGATAAAAACAACAAAAAAGGTCCATGTGTCCGTCCGACCCGTCCTCCTCCCCCTTTGCCTCATGACCCCCACTTTCCTTTGAAGTGGGTTCATTGTGTCGACCAAGTGCA
>JBBMJM010115657.1:0-15207 GCA_037832705.1 Centriscus cristatus
TTCTGCAACTTCCACCACAAGACCACCGACGTAGCCATGTTCGTCACCATGTTCGGGTGGTTCGCCATGGTGATCGCGTACGTCATCTACTACGTGAGACACAATCAGGAGGATGCTCGGAGGCACCTGGAGTACCTCAAATCGCTGCCCAGCAGCTCTCACATCAGCAACTTTGACACCATCAGCACTGTTCTCTGACGGCTCGCTCCATGAAGGGGTCATGGAACAAGGTCCACGCTGTTGCGGCACACGCAGGAATCGTCTTACTGTACGTCGGTTAGTGATTAGACATGTTTGTTTGTGTTTACAACCACTTACAACTTCTAGTGGCTGCCAACAATCACAGATGGAGACTGAGGTCTCAGTCGCCCATAACTATCCAATTACTTCATGTCACACAAGAAGAAGCATTCTCAAGGGAGGTTCTGATTAAACACTAAAACACGAGCGAGCACCGAAGAGAAGGATGATCTGGGAGCAAATGTCGAAATCTAAATCTGAAAATCGGCGGTTACTACTGAGCTCACACGAAAGCGAAATCAAATCTCAAAAAAATAGACAAAGAGCCCAAGACATGTGAGTAATAGAACATAGAAGATGCAAAATCAGACGCGTATTAACCCCAGTCACCTTTACACTGTTGCTCCTCAGACTTTAATGGATTTAAAACATGTGAGTTCCATTTGTTTGTCAAGATCAAAAACACTGATCTCATTGTGAAACTGTCATCAGAGCTGTCGTTGATTGAATGAGAACCACTGAACATGGCGGTGATGTGGATGCAGGATGTGTTTGATTGCTCCACGTGCTGGAAACAGACACGAGCGACTGATGCTAGCGTCTGTTAGCGTTAGCTCACGGCGCGGCAACTTTCAGTCTGATCCAGTGTGGAGTGATTTCATTTAGGTGCGACACGATCAAGCGGGGAATTGTCACTGCTGCAACATGAGAGACACTTGAACAGAATTTTTTATTCCCTTGTGGTTTATTTTCCTGATCAGGAGTTAGTTTCTTTCCAAGTGCCTCATGTCTGGGACGTCTGCGCCGTCACACTGTGCTCTGAGTCCGACTTCAGTGTCAAGTGATAAGAGGCGATGAGTCAAATGAAGAAAAATAATTTTTAAAAAATCAATGTGTCTGTGATGGATTTACTGTTGATGTTTTTGTGGAAATTCAACCTCGCCCTGTAAAAACAAAGACATGATTGATTCCAAGTCAAACTTGAGCGACTGCAGACTTGTTTTCATTATTTGAAGATGATGTTTGTGCAGCTGTCGGTGTCTTTGTTACACTAATGTCTGTTTGTTTGTGCAGTTCTGACTTGTCGTATAAAACCTGTTCGCGCTGGCAGATGCGTGTACTCACTTTTTTTTGTCAAAGGACAAAGATGCACACACATTTGTGTTGTTTTTGTTGTGAAAAAATATTTAGCTGAAGCCAGTGAAAGTGTCAGTGATCGATATAATTTTTCATCAGTCATAAACATGTGTTGTGTGTTTCTGTGAAAGGGCTCCGACAATGTTGTGTGTGAAGTCGGTGATTACGTGTTAGACTGATTTGATTTCTGGATTTCAATAGAGACCCTGTACCAGCATTTGAATATAAAATTTATTTTCCAAGGCAAGTTCACATTTTTGATGATGGAAACATTTGTCCTTACTAAAGATGGATTAAATTAGAGTAACATGATGAAAGCATTTAGCGTGGCATTTTTTTGTGTGTACGACACCGCAAAAAAAGAGAAAAGATTGATTATATCTAGGTTTGTTGTCACGCCTAGTGATGTTAAATGTCACTGGTTTATATCTAAAGGAATATAAATGTGCATAAAACCAACAGAACTGGATGTGGTGAAGTTATCAGCAGCTGATGGGAACGGTTGCTGATGGAACAGGTGCTAATGATAAATAATAGATAGTTCGTCTTCCAGCCATTGCTGCTCAGTG
Organism: Centriscus cristatus; assembly: GCA_037832705.1. Classification (NCBI taxonomy): domain Eukaryota; kingdom Metazoa; phylum Chordata; class Actinopteri; order Syngnathiformes; family Centriscidae; genus Centriscus; species Centriscus cristatus. The sequence goes on from JBBMJM010115657.1 coordinate 1,947, forward strand.
GCTGTTGTCTGCAGATGTTTGCTCTCTTATGAGTAAAGTAAGCTTTTGGCTTATCCAGCCAGCAATTTAATGGCACAGCGCTGAGATCAATAAAACTCATTACTAAGATAAACATGTTCCTGTTGCACTGGTTTTAAAGGCCGACATCGCCAAAGTCCCCGGGAAACATGGAACTTTTTGAATTTGTTTATGCAGAACCTGAACCGAGACCATTTCAGAGAAGGAGAGAAGGACTCCACTTGTTTGATTTCCTCCCCACGTTCCTTGTGTCGTTTCGTCCTTTGTACCATCTGTTCCCTGAAATTTTCATTAACATGATAATATTTAAGAGCTTGAACCGTCTCACACCCACCTTTTTTCTGTTTTAATGTGTAAGAAATCCCCAATGAAGCACAGAAACTAGATCTTGGATCATGAAGATCCTTGATCACCCTTGATGATCCAAGAGATTTGGTAACATTTCTTTGGGAGGTGTATACTACATAAGGAAATTATCATCAGATGATCCTCTGTATTAGAGTCGAAGGACGTGTTGTTCTCCATGTTGCTCAGATTTGGACAATTGCGGCCATCTGGAGGTTTCGGGCAGCAGGGGGCGGAGACGCTGTCAAGAGAGGTCACAGGTCCGTTCCTACGAGGTTGAAAAGACCCCAGTGTTTCCAACTGGATACAGATGGATCATTTTACGCCCAAATAATCCTCCTGTTTGAGTAACCTCTGTTCGGAAAATTGACTTATAGAGACATATTTCGGATTGTTTTTATAGCTCACAATGCTGAAAGAATTGAGTGCTTCAGATAATAGACTTTGGCTGATTTTCACCTCCTGAGTTTCGTTTACATGAAGAAAAATCACCCGTGAAGCCTTTCAGAGGCGACAGCCCTCAGCCTGCACAGAACTTCGGCCTTCCTCACCATCGACATAAATTATATGGTCAAAGAAGCATTTTATTTACTGAAAGGGCACTAGAACACGTTGAACTACTTGATTAAGGATCAGAATCGATCACAGGTTGTCTGAGGTGCCTGAGACGTCACTTTCAGTGTTTCACCCAGAATTTGGGGTATTGTGGCACAAAATCTGAACCGTAAATTGTATGTGTTACTGTGTTTGTTAACCTTGTTCCTTGGAAGAAATAATGAAATCACTTAATCTACCACGACGAGGACCTGTGAGGAAACACTCAACGTGACATGTAGCTTACAGCTAAAGGTTAACACCGCAGTGGCAAAAAATTAAGCTAGCTACTACGATTTATTTCTCAGTTTGTTCGTTCTCTTATTCACATCGCAGTCAGCGTTTGTTTCCAGTTTAGAACTGACGGATAACTTACATTTTAGTTAGTTGGGGCTGAAATGAACTTCTGTTAGAAAGTCGACCACCAACGCGCCAGTATTACACTTGGACGATAACAACAACATGCGTCAGAAGGAGCGATCTGATCCGTCTCGTTCTTTCAGCAGGAATATGTTCCCACGTGCACGACGACCTGTGATTTCTGAAGTCTGTCATGCTTTATGGACGTCCCCGGCAATCTGCACTTGTTTTTAAGCCCAAAATAAAGGCTGCAAATAGCTTTCCAGTGCAGTACCAAAGGCTCCAAATAAAGGCTGAGAATAGCTTTCCAGTGCAGTACCAAAGGCTCCAAACGCTCAGCGCCACACAGTCACTTTCCCTTTAGAGATAAGTGACAAGCTATTAAGCGAGTATAAATGTTATCCATCCATGACTCCAGATTTTGGAGAGCATTAGCCTTAAATCAATATGTCCGTTTCCATAATATGATGTCAGAAACTGACAAGCAATGCGGCGTAGTAAATCAGATTTTCAGTGGAGCCAACAAAGTAGGTGACCTGCTTCAGAGCAATATTTAGTTAATGGATTTTCAAAATGGGGACATCCAGAGCGGCGGTGGTGGCGGTGGCGGCAGCGGCATCTGGGCAGGAGACGAGTGGGGAGGGACTGAAGAAACAGCACAGCACACGCTTTCTGCCACAAGGTTCACGGACCGGTTTTATCCTGAAAAATCTGTCGTATGAAGACATGATCTTGATATCCATATACGTCTGGTGTTGGTGTGTGTTCATCGTGAAGCAGTGATGGGTGTAAGACCACAGAAATAGAACGTAGAAAAGTTTAATTTTATTCTTATGTTCAAATAAAAAAGAAGCTTAAAAATGCATATTTCATCTCACCGGGACAATCTGTTTTATTGTTGTTGTTGTTGACCAATTGCTTCAATACCGCGCAAATAAATACACAAGTTAGAAGTAAAAATCTATGTGCAACAAAAACAGATTGCAATGGGAAAAAATAAAGAGAAATTTCACTCCTTCCAGTGACACATTAATTCCTTGTCAATGATGCGTGCTTCCTCTGTGTCGTATCTACAGGCTCTAGTGTAAAAACAGTTTGACAGAGAAGATCTGATCTGACAGGCAGAATTGCACCTTTTCCAGATTCAGGGTTGCTCCAGGCACAAACACGTATTATTCCCAGGACGACATTGCACCATCTTATCCATGACACAAGGATGTATCTTTCTCCTCAATTACATACTTCTCTCCACCCCAAGGCCGTTTGTGGATATTGTTGCCCTGGACTGTTAGTATGTGTCACACATGTTTCCAGGAACTTGGGATATTAACTTTTACTATGACCTTCAGTGTGGATGTTATAGGAGCAGTAAAACACGAGTGTAATAAGACCGACGGAGAGAAGTATATGAACTGTGAAAAGAACCCCGTTGTCTTTTCTTCTCCGTCTGAGTGAACCTTTTACAGCTGATTGTGTATGCGTGGTTACACTCTGTGACAGTATGGAAACGCAATGGGTCACAAATGCAGTACAGATGAAAATGTATAGTGCAAAAGAGGCATTAGCGTCCTCGCGAAGCTAACTTAGCACCCAAGCTAGCTCTCGATGACACGCCTGTTTTCCTCTCCCAGGAGTGAATGATCTTTAATCCACACTAAGAATACAAGTAAACTCTCAGAACGTTGTTGGAGTTACTATCGCTTGAAGTAAAGAAGGAACATTAATGGTTATTAGGAGGAAAAAACACAACACGGCGGTGAGGTTCAAGGCAGAGTGACGCAACATTTAAACGCTCACAACGGTGTGGGACATGTTTTTCGCCTGTACATCAGTTCAATGAAGAAGCACAGAGGCTTTATGATGACGATTTATTGTCCATCTCTTGCAAAACCGAAGAAAATGAACTCTGACATCTGCTGTGCCACATTTAAAAATCGATCCCATTCAGCAGTTTGAACTCCCGAGTGGAGCTTTCAAAGTTCAAACTCCCGGAGGGAACAAATCCAAAATGGCAAATGTTGTGTTTGTGAACATGGTGACATTAAGTTGAGGGCACCGACGTGGCCGAAAGCATCAGAAGATTTATTCGACTTTTCATGACAATCGAAAAATCTGTAAATCAACGGCTCTTCACCGGTTATTTTCAAACAGGTTGGTGGTGAAACCCCCGGCTGGCAGGATGCCATTTCTCCGGCCGGGAAACACTCCCGATGGTTCACCCCTTCAGGACGATGGGGCAGCGATCATCAAAAAGAAAGGAGCATCGAGGAGCGTTCCCTTCCTTCTCTGGCAATAACGAAGCCTCTGAATTATGTCAGTGACATTCCCCATACACGCCAGGTGGAGACCAGGGTGACAGTCCCGAGTGAAAAATAGTAATGATTTGCTTTTCCCTCCTCTGAGTGATGGAGAATACTTTTAAGTGCCGCGGTGACAGTGGTATTGATTTACCGTGATATTCATCTCGCAGTCACCCCTGAGCCTCATTCAAACTCTTTACAGGGTGTTGCACAAAGAAGGTAGTGGGGGATATTAATAGATGTCCTTCTCGCACTGCTTAAAGGGCATAGAAAGAACAGGGTTTTTTTGGTTTTGTTTCAGGAGTTTCAGTTGCGATCATAAACTCCCTGGAGTTGTGGTGGGAAACATTCCCAAATTAGACTGTATATGACCGGCGCTAAGAAATGTTAGCGTCATGGTGTCTAGGAAGCGGTTAAAGGACCATTGTGACAAAAAGACCCAATGTCTCTTTCACTCCTCACTCTCAATTCACTGAGTGTTTCTCTGACACGATGGATCTTACTAATGGTGTTAATTTTTTTTCAGTAACGGGCCATTTGACAAATAAACTATTTTCCATCGTGAACACTGTTACTGTTAACGACGCGTTATGGGTGCGTTGTCCCTTTTGCCAACGATTTGCTAAAAAGAATGAATGAATCTTACTCAGTCACTGAAGCCGTGTTGACAGCTAGTTAAGGGTGTGATTTTAAGGGACAGAACCTTAGAGGGGTAAGTGAGTTGATTTTGTTCTGATCTCCCTGTGGAGCTCTTCTGCTGATGAGTGTCTCCAGTGCAGGGAAGCAGCAGCAGAACCAAAGGGCAACTACACATGTGGACTTAATTATTTCTCTCTGAGCCTCTTCACCTGGTGGTGACGGCAGGAAAATGGAGCAAAGCCCTGGGGCGTTTCACGGTGTCGGCAGTGAGTAGTCTCCGGAATTCTTCCCTTCAACAATAGTGAGTCTCTGGGGGCTCCACTGGCTGCACCTCGCAGCGGATGATGCATTCGCCCATTTCATTATACAGAGGGGAGAAGGAGCTGTTGTCCAGCTCGGGCGCAGAATCTCTCCGTCTGTATGATGACACATTGTGATCATAGGTGAATGCTGGAGAATTAGAAGGGAACGTGATCAGAGTCATTCAAATAATCATGGCGAAAACTTTGATCAAAATTAACAAAAGCAATGGTGTTGGGGTACCATGGGTAAATATAATTTAGTAAAATTGCACCACATGGGTCCTGTGTCAATTTCCACCGAGCAGATCGATGCACAGAAGTTACATAAGATAGAACACAACGAAACCGGTGAGGGAATGGAAATGACCCTTTGTTGGTGTTTGAAAGAAATGTCAAACTCGTTCACCGTACCCGTTGTGTTTGTGTGTATCCATCACACGCACCGGCTCTCCTGTATTGATCTGAACCCACGTCTGTCATGTAAACATTCAATTCAATTCAACAGCAGCATGATCATTCACTCTCCAGGCGAATTACAGCGCATGACGCAGAGAGTATCTGAAACAACGTGCAGCACCTGCAGATGACCCATTTCTCTGCCCCAATTGGCTTGTCACCTTTCACTTGGGAGGAGAACCACCAAAAGATGTCTTATAGTGAAACACACAGGAGGATTTGTTGATAGCACCCCACAGCAGTGAAGTGACAAACAGAGACTTAACTACAGGTAAGACCCCACCCCCACCACCACCCCAAAAAAAAGGGAGGAAAGAGGAGATGTGTTGTGCCTCTTGTTCCCCTCTGGGAAGATGAGCAGCGTGTGATACCTGCATCTATCAGCCGCCGGCTCACGCTGTGGTTGGCGTCTCTGTGGAGAATGTTTAGGCTGGAGTCGAATTCATCACCACAACAGGATCTACCTCTACGGCGCGGAAAACAACAACAAAATAAAAGTTTTTCTGGAAAACAACAAAAGTATGAGGAGTTTGTTTGCCTTAATGACTCGGTACTGTCACCACTGGAAAAGCCCGTGTGTGAATTTATGGATCATGCAAATTGAACAGAAAGGACAAATAGGAGCCATTAATAAAAAAGACTTCCGTTGAACTAAACGTAGTCTGTATGGCTGCCCTGGAAAACTCTAGACACACTCTTGTCCTGGTTCTTGAATTGTGCACTTGATGCTATAAACAGTTCAAAATCCATCTGGAATTATTTCTAGTTGTTCAGCCCTAATGGTTCTCCAGCCTGTCTGTTATCTGATGGTTTGATGACACTCCAGCACATGATAGCAGCCCCCTCATTCAATTTGATATTAACATTATTAGATTACAAACAGTCTGGGAGTGCTTTCGACCTTGGCCTTTTCTGTTTGGAGGAAGGCCAAATGAAAAAATAATTTAATGAGTCTTCTGGGGAGGAGATTGGACCGAGCATTGCAGAAGGTTCCCCCACCACCTTCTCAAGTTGAGACAACAAGCTAACGTGACTGCAGGTTTGGGGTTATCACGTTCTTCAGGCAGCTTGAAGAGAAACTTGCATTTTTACTGACCAGAATTCAAATCATTTTCTGGTCATTCCTCTAAAACGTAGCTAGTAAACTGTAAATTAGAGTGTTCTGTCTCTATTTTATTCTGTCTGGTAATTGCAATCCCCACACCACATGCTAACGGCCATGAGTCTGTAGGCTTCTCTTCAGGGACGTTCATGCAGAGAGAAAAGAATTAAATCTTTCTTTATACACAAACATCTATCATTTCCTTTGAAATTGAATGTGTTGGGCATCTCTGGTGATATTTTAATCAAAAGCTGATCAGCAGTTTCGGCGTAAAAGTTGCTAACAGACGTTAGCTGTAGCCGTATGTCGTGAGTAGGTCTGCGGGAAACTCGTGACAAACGGTGTTTTACCTTAAGAGTTGTTGTCTGTGTTTCACGACAGTCTTTCTCTCTCTGCTCACATTTGACAGCAGTGTTTCATGTTAGCAACACCCGCGGCGGTGCTATTGTAGCTAAAAGCAGCCGCAGGCAAATCAATACTGAGATTGTATCCCAGGATGTTTAGATCGTATCTTTTTAGATCCATTTCTGCTCAGCCACCTCCTGCTGGCTGATGGTCATGTCATTGTAAGTTTGGAAAGAAATGGTCTTAAGCAATACTAGAGCGGAACAGAAATCAGAAGAGCTTGTTCCAACACACCTGACATTCCTTTATTTACTTTCTAATACAACAGTCTTGGTTAGATGTTTTGCAGCTCGAAGACATTAAAACATTATCATCAAAGCGTTTATAAATTTTATAATAACACACATCTTCATGCTTTTTTCTTCATAGTTTTCCTGGAAACAGTGACTGTTGTATCCCAGCGTAGAAAGGGTGATCGTCAGGGCCGACGTGCAAACACTTAGACGTCCAGGCAAAGCAGATTTATTTATACACAGACACGGGGTGACTCAAAGTGACTTATAAATACATGAAAAAAGACAGAAAGACAAGACACTGAATTTGAATTTAAAAGACCAACTATTTTCATCCCAAAGTCATGTAATGTTTTCTGGAATATCTGGAGGTATTTGTCATGTTGGACGTGACTTAGATCTAAATAAAAATAATCTGTGAAATCCATCCGTGCCCTTTTTCGTTTTATTTATTATTCAATAATATCTTATTTTATCTTCACAACTGAAACATATTAAATGAAGGTCCCAAATTCTATAGGGTGTACTACTATGTCTTTGATAATGTCTTTGATAGCATCGGTAGCTGTGCGTTTTGGCACAGTCATTTTTAAAACATGCTTCCATTTCAAACGACCAGATGTGTTGAACCGTCTGGACTGGCAATTCTTTTGTGCAGCATCACCATCATTGTTACGTTTCTAAGAGGCTATTGAAAGAGACCGTGATGGGGAGCAACAGGGTGAAATGGACCATTTACCAGGTGGATTATTGAACCACAAAGCAGAGGTGAACTGGGAGTGGAGGCAGATGTATGTTCATGAGACCCAATTGGTGTCACGGCCGTCCCCCATCACCTCTAATCTACCATCTCAAATGCATTGAGAGAGAAATCGCTTTGATGGGACAATGATCCGGTGACTTTATCGTCAGGGTACAATGAAATCTGGAGCCTCGCTGGAAAAGCTAAGAGGCTGCGATTACAAAGTGCATCTCGCTGACTGATGGACTTCTGATGCAGCTCAGCACCATCCTGTCACCTTTAATCTCTAACCAGAGCGCCACTTCTCAGAGCGGCCGGAGCCTGGACGTGATCCACGGCGTTGTCCTTGTTGCGGGGAGAGACGAGAACATTTTTATTTGTTTTTGTTTTTTTCTCTAATACCAGCAGTGGGACGCTGGGGGTCATGTGCAGGTCAATCTGGAAGCAGGTATATGCAGCTCAGGTTTGATGAAGTCTGTCAGCAGCACAAACCAGGGAGACATTTATTATCAGCATCACTCTCTGGCACAAATACCTGAGACGGGGTTTATTCTATTAAAGACATCGGGTGTGATAGTCATTCCAGCACACACAAGAGTTACAGAGGAGAGTAACTGATGGTGTTAATTAGTTTTTTGGGACTGTCAACATAACATGTTCATTTTGAACATGATGGATGAAAAAGGCTGCTTCGGAATGGAAGATTCACATACAAAAAACACTGTCCTTTGTAATTAATGCAGTGAGAATGTCTTCTTTTGCTGGAGTAAGGCCATGTTTCATACAAAAAGCCCTCTTTTTTTCCTCTGTCTAATATTTGCATCCAAATGGATCCACTGGAAACGACTTGACAGGCTGTAGTTCCTACTCCAGGCCTGTAGGTGGTGATGGAATTCACCAAAAAGGGAGAAGACACAGTTCCTTCTCTGCAGAGAAAATAGATCCATGCAAATTAGATATATGACAAAAAAAAAAAAAAAACGAGCAGAGAATTGTGCCAATCTTGTCGTTACTGTGGTAATAAGATACACTCAATTTGAGTCGCTGACACCTGAAGTAAAAGAAAATCACAGAATAACTGTGTGCGCTAATTCCGTGTGTGATTTCTGAAAGTGAGTGAGAATGATACTGATCTAGTTGGAGTTATTGTGGTAACAAGATTCCATCACTTTCTGTCACAGTCGTTAAACAAATAAAACACATAGAAATGTAAAAAATAAAACACGGAGCTCGCTTCAGTTATTAGCTTCACTTGTCGACTTCATTCATTAGCCTCAGTAATTAGCATTAGCCATTAGCTTAAGTCGTCGCGACTAAGTTAAGTTCACCTGAAGGCTCAGACAATCGAGTTTTATGTCCTGTTGTATTTCCTCCAGCATTTTATGAGTCTATCACAGAGAGAAGATGAAAGGGAACGTTCATGACTGGTGCTCATTTCAAGGTCGTAAAAATATGAACAGGGACATTCAGGAACACTCCCAGTGATTTATCAGAATCCAGGAGCAGCTGCACACAAATTCAGTCAACGACAAAATAAAAGAGAATGTGTAAAACTATATTTCAGAGACAAGAGTCTATTTCTTTCCTATTGTTATTGTTGTTATGATTTCAATTACATACAAAATACCTCGGTAGATCTTCCTAAAAAAAACAATATCTGCCATGTTGGCAGAGTCTTTAAATGTTATCGCTGTCATTTCCTCTCAGTGTCCGTTCCTGGTTTCTCAGCAGAAACAGGAGTGTCACAGAGATTAGTTATCTCACCAAGATGACAATTCTTTCTTTCTTTCGAAATAGTATGAGTATTTAAATGTTTTAGTGTTTTCACAGACGTCATTTCCAAACAATACCAATGTAGAAATTTGTTTGCGGGGCACAATGTTTATCTATTTATATCTATTTGTATTCCTTTCAGTGCTGCTCATTTCCCAGCAAAGGGCTGTGTGATGATGTTTCCTGGCTCCTTCAAACCATCTCTGCATTCAAAACGGAGCACCACATGAGACAACAAATTCTTTCTTTTTCTCTTTCAACGTATCGGAAGACAACCAGACCAAAACATTGCTGACGGACATCTCTGTTCCAATCTTTAGCTTTTTCATTTTCACTTATATCTCAAGGCTGTTTTTGTGAAATTGAGATTTGATAATGTCATTAACTCTGCAATACCTGAGACCAAATTGCAGCCGCAGATTCTGACCCACCGTTATTGTTTTTAACTCAGACGCCCTCTAGTGGTCATATGGATAACACCAGCCTCTACAAATGACATTTAACACTAATCATAACTTAACCTTAACTTAACCTAAATGAATTATGCTAATCAGAATCCGACTCTACTCTCCTTTAACATCTTAAACATGAGTGTCATATAAACGTGTCATACTTCCACTGCAGGTAGGGGGCGCTGCATTAGGACATTAGGACCTTCAATTATTCTACTTCTTATTCTCTTATTCAACTGCTATTCGTTACAGTTTTGCTTCTTCTCCCTTTAATCTAAGACCGGTTTCATTTCAGCTTCCACTGGGAAAAAAAAACGCCTCATAAATAGTCAACCAGGTATTTATTTGACAGAAACCTGTTGTGATTGTGTTCTTTCCTCTGGTGAGGAGACCTGAACCTGAAAAACTAAATCTCCTCTGAATATTCACCCATGTCTGGATGTTTGCACGAGGTGATGCTTTGCATCTGTGTTTTCAGAGTCAGATCCAGCAGCTCGATTCACGTTTGTCCCGGTTACGTATCATTTCAGTGTTGTTCAGTAATCGGAGACAGACCCCCCCACACACACACACTCACCTTTCCACCCAGTGGGCCTTCACATCATGCTGCCACGGTCGCGGCGCCTTTTTGTGTCAAACACCAGCAAGCGATGACATTTATTGCTGCACGAGTTCTGTTTTTTAAAGAATAATGTCCTGCGGTCTGATGGCGGTTCACACCCCTACAAAATATGTCTCGAACTATTGCAAAAATCTATGGTTCTTTTTTTTTTAAAGTTTTATTTGGGTTTTATTTTCTCTACAATAATATGTTGAACTGACATCGTGAAGAGAAGTGGGCAGTGGGCCTGTGGTCACGGTGGCCGAGAGGTTAAGGCGTTGGACTCGAAATCCAATGGGGTTTCCCCGCACAGGTTCGAATCCTGTCCGTGACGTCCGTTTTAGGTCTTAGCATGTTTGTCAAGGATCAGGCCACAGTGTGGAGATGGTCTGGTACCCGAAGAGATGCTATTTCGCTTCCTCAGAGTGGCCATGAGCATCAAAAAAGCCACATCCCCTGAATTGTGTTGACAGGATGGATGAAACGCAGAGGACAAGTTTCAGGTGTATTTCACGTAAAATAATTGAAAACAAAGAATTATTCTTCAGGTCAAGCATAGGCTGCATTGATTCAAACCAAAAGACGCTATTGAGTTCATGCTGGTAGAATCTGCAGAAGTCTAAAAGTCAATGGTGGTTCTCTCCCCTCCTCATCATCTCCACCAGCCTCTATGACCTTTCATGTTTTGTGGATTCAGTGGGTGTGAGGATCAAAGTTTGGTCATTCTGCTCGCAGCATCATCTCTCCTGATGGAGAGGCTCATTCGCAGTCGTACAATCGTGACTCATCATCAGTCAACGTCTCCCTCCCAAACGTTTGCTGAAGTCTCTCAGTCACATCATGTCAGCGTGCTGATGTTGAATATCAGAAATGGCGAGTCCTGCGTCTGTCACTCCAGGCAAGGTCTTATTATCTGTCTGACTTTGTCTGCCTGTCACTACGTCAAACGTGCTCACGTCAGTCTGACGCCTCTGGTCCATCGCTGGTATTTTAAATGTGAGCGCAGCTGCAAAGATTCTTATTTTGTCTTAACTTGTCCCACCTGCTCAAGTCGTCCCTCACGCCGTTGTTAGATGGAGGTTGTGTGAGCTGAAAGGCAGCTCTAGTCCTCACTGGAAAAATGTGTGGTGAATGGTGACAAAATGTAGAATGAAAATCTCAAATGAAAATAACGACTGTAAACGAGTTGCTTTGATTCCACCGGGCGTGCCTCTCTAGCGAAGCCTTTTCCCGATGCCTAGATTTCAAGTTTATCGTCCACAAAACTGGATATTTGTCTTTGGCCCATCAGTAGAAAATTTAATCCAGATGTTTCTCCAGCATAAAATCACTTTGAACCAATCACATGGGTCCATCTAATGTAGGCGGAGCTCAGAGCCATGTTCAGAATTCAGAAATCAATCCCCAAAAGATCTTAATACTGATTGATTGTTATATGTTCTATTTCATTTTGACTCTCACCGGCCACATGAATGCCAAATAAAAATAACATTTACAGATTGAAACAGAATAAATTCTTTACTTTGTTAACTCTGACTAATTTGCTCTATTTTACTGTCCTCACTGTTTTAATTTCCTTTCTTCTATGTATGGTGAAGCACTTTGGTTCACCATAAGGGTTGTGTCAAGGTCTATAAAAATAAGGAACATTTATATTTAAATGTAAAAAAAAAAACCCAACCCAAACAGCTACTCTGTGAAGATTAATAGAGAGAAGCAGACAGGGAATAGGAAAGAGCAGGCGCAGACTTCCAGAGTGGAGGAGAACAGATTTCCATAACAGTCCCAATAGATTTGAGTATTTACGTGGAGAAATGAACCGTCACCGTATCTAATTTGTGACAAATTGATCCCAAAGACTCCGGCTGGCAGCCGTCCTCCAGCTTGCATGTTTCGGCTCCGATTTATACTTTGTCAGTGGGGAATAGAGCCGGGAGGACAAATGTGTCAGTTCACTGGCTCATGGAGGCCTCTGTCACAGAAGAGCAATGACGCCGAAGAACCAGGATTCACTCACGAGACGAAACCAAAGACTAGGTGATCTGCTGAGCGATGGGTTCCAATGGCAGACATGAGTCAACGTTTTTTCTATTTCTTCTCCAAGTTGATTCGATATGAGCTTCACTTGTCCTTTATTTATAGAATTATAATATATTATATATATGTTCTTTGTTTATCCTGTCCTGAGATGTCGCTGAGCTCCGCCTTTCTTCAGGTGAATCAGCAAAAGTTTGGTATCATTTGGTTGGTTTATTTTTGTCCACATGAATCAGTTTTTGAAATGACACAATGTCCCCGAGCGAACAAATCTCAGGACGTCACCGCTGCTGAATGAGCGCAGACGCAGCAGTTATCATAATTATAAAACACCATTGTCCAAGACACAGCTGAGCAACAGAAACATAAACATGTGTCAACAAACGTGCACATTGTACATCTGGTCGACGTGGACAGATGAGTAGATGGAAGAGCAGCAGAGGGAACGGGAGCGGTCGAGGCATCAGGGTGTTACGGTCGATGGTGTCAGCAGAACAAATGGTCGACCGTCAGAACACGTGTTGAATCTCGACAAAGCACACATGACTTTGCTGTGTGGCGGCAGAGGGCGACGCCCCTCTTTACATCACCGCAGGTCGGTTGAGTCGTTCATCCATGTCAACTGGTTGCTATGGAGCTTGTGCATTTTGAGCCCAAAATGTTTCCCACATCACACAGTCTTTTCTTTTTTTTTTTTTTTTGTGAGGCTGCATGCAGACGTCAGCGTGTGTGTGAATTAAAGTCACTTATCAAAAGAACTGCTCATGCAGAAACAGTAAACCTGAGAGTAATGAATGTTTAATGGATGTATTTCATTTACTCTGGACTGGTGTGTGTGTGTGTGTGTGTGTGTGTGTGTGTGTGTGTGTGTGTGTGTGTGTGTGTGTGTGTGTGTGTGTGTG
>JBBMJM010115692.1:0-11416 GCA_037832705.1 Centriscus cristatus
GTAGATTGTGATTTAACAGGTTCTGTTATCAGTTCATGAACCTCATGCAGTTTGCTGGAATGAGTGTGTGTGTGTGTGTGTGTGTGTGTGTGTGTGTGAGTGTGAGAGAGACACGAACTGTGTTTTTAATCTACGCAAGACATTGGTCCAAATAGTCCGCTGACCCAGATGAATGAAAGATGTGACGGACGTTTTCCCTCTCGGCGTGAGGAGAACCCGGTTGGATGTGGGTTCGCTTTCATCTGTATCGCAGCAGGTAAAGTTCACGTGACCGCGGGGGCTGCGCACTCCGAGGGGCAGATGCTGCTTTGTCAAGCTGACGCGTGATCGCATCACAAAGTCCCAGCATCAAACGCAGGAATAAATGAATTTCAAAAAAAATCCTCTCAACTTCAACAACATGGATCTCGTTCAGGGTCATCGAATATTAATTTGCACTTTGGTGCCATTTTATTTGTTTACTGTGTGTGTGTGTGTGTGTGAGAAATTGAATTAATTTTGCATGATTTTATCTTATTAAGAATCTGGCGACATTTCACATCACAGCGTGATATCGATATATATCGTCACGTCAGATCAGTCACTTTTTTTGACAGTGTTTTTTTCCTGTTTACGATGTGTGTGTGTGTGTGTGTGTGTGTGTGTGTGTGACAGTTGGACTCGGCCATCAGCCATGACCAGCAGAGACGCAACATGCAAACATTTCCCTGAAGTATCTCTATTAATGTCACTCCTCCACAGGGGGGGTTGGGGTGTGTGTGTGTGTGTGTGTGTGTGTGTGTGTGTGTGTGTGTAAGACAGAGAACCAGCAGGTGAAGTCGTATGTGTGTGTGTGAGCGGTTGCGTCTGGCTTCAGAAGCTGTCTGCCAGTCACGCTGCTGTCAGTGAAAGGGGGGAAAGTGACTGAAGGTCACCTGCTGCTTGTTGTCGTTATCTGTCATCTGCAGTCGCCGGCCTCAGCTCTTTGCTGTCACCCCGGACTGATCACGCAGCCGCTCTCGACTCGACTCACGCTACGGAAACGCTTTTCAGAAGAGTCCCCCCACGTGCACGGACAGGACGGCTCTGGAGATTTGTGTGAAACACGATATTCAGATCGCAGAGCTTCGGCTGCGTCCCTGCTCGGATCGCCGACAGATCTCCAAACAGGACCGCACACACACATCGGACGCGTGGATCAGACGTGGGACAGATAAGGGACGGCACGCCGGCGCGGCTTCACGTCCGCAGGCAGGCGTCACAAGGCCAAAGTGGTTGGGAACCGGCGATAAGGAGCCTTTTTTTTTTCCTCGCCGCGATGCCTCCGGATCGACTATCTCCGGTCCTGTTTGTGAGCGGAGCTCAGGCGAGCGCCTGCAGTCATGATTCATTTCACCGTCCTTCTACCAGCACATCTGTGTTCACTGGTCAAAGGAAAGAATTAGTGTCTAGGCGAATGTTCCTGCCACTTTACGGACACACAGACCGTCCAGCTGCCTCTCAGAGTTTTGTATAACGGCTAAAAGCACACGACGACTTCCAGCGCTGACTGAGGTCATAAACCGGACAGCTGGAACGGCGTGCGGCCTGCACCGCGTGAAGCCTGCGTCCACCGCTGCAGTCCGCGACTCCACATGATTAATCGTCTAATTAAAGCCTCTTTTGTCTAATTAGTCGATGAGAGACGCAGCCTGGACGGTCAGCTCGCCGTGCAACATCTGCTCTTCACGAAACCTCCTTCCTAGAAATGAAGGCAGGTGAGCGGCTGCCACACGTTTGTTGTCGCTGCTGATATGGACTCTGCATCAGGACCGGCATCACTGCTGAGGTCATGATGTGATGCTGCCCCCTGCTGGCCCACGAGGCTACAGTACAGTCCAGCTGTCAGCTGTTGGTTATTCAGTTGATTTGCACTGGACGTTACTAAATTAAACCACTAACCACAACAGCCTGTCGGTATTTGTTCTCGGAATGTTCCGGACGGCTCACTTGTCAGTGACACTGCTGTTGTAAAGCGCTTTGGGCACCGGGAAGGTGTAGAAATGTGCCATATAAGAGCACGTCATGGACTGTTGTTAATGGTGGTGGAGCCCTGGAGGGTCGGTGGGTTCTGAGATGTGCTGCAGATGGGTTCTGGATCCTAATTTCATCCTGCTCAGCGTGAAATCAATATTTATGGAAAGCGTCTTAAAGCCTGGGTGATTTTCATTGATTTTCATCCATGGAATACAAAAGATTCAACATTTTTTCCCCCCACGTTTGTGTTAATTTCTCAGAAAGGGGAACCACCCTACAGAAAATGTAAAATCAATAAATGTGTAACAGTTTATTTGAACTATACACTGCAGCAGAGACCCCTAGAGTGTATTCAACACTGTACTGGTGCTACTTTAAGTGCATACAAGTACAATTAAGTTGCAAACTGACACTCGCAGTACACATAATCAGCTGACCTTTGACCCTGGCGTCTGTGTGGGTAGTGCGGGACGTGCGTTCTCTCACCTCACTGTGTTGTTGGCGGCGTCTGGATCCCTCGCCGACACCGTCTTCAGCATTGTCCCGATCTCGGCGTCCTCCGGCAGCTCGATGTAGTACTCCGGCAGGTCGAACACGGGGGGCTCGTCCACATCCTCCACGCTCACGTGCACGATGGTGACGTCCTTGTAGGGCCCGCGGTGCCGGAACGTGGGGTCAAGGTGGGTGTTGGCGCCCTCTACCTTCAGAGTGTAGCTGGGCTTGCTCTCAAAGTCCAGGGGCTGTCAGGTGGACGCAGAGAGGCAGGTGAAGGAATGACGCAGGCGCCGGTGCTGACGGTACCGACCTGACCCGACCCGACCCGAAACCCTGCAGCTGCCACATGACCGCCCACCTTTTTCACTGTGATGATGCCGAAGAGGTTGGTGGGGTCGGTGCTGATGCCGAACGTGTCCCTTCCGTCTCCGTCGATGATGCTGTACTTCATCTCAGCGTTGGCGCCGACGTCCCTGTCTTTCGCCCAGATCCGACCTACGACGGACTCCACAGAAGCCGTCTCTGGGATGCTCATCTGGTACAACCCTGGAGGAATAGACGGACGGTCGGTTGGTTCCCTCTTCTTCTTCCACCAGAGGGAGCCACGTCTCCACCACCGGCCTCTCAAGCAGCGGCCTTGAATAAATGACTCCACAAATGCTTGACAAGTGGGTTATATACCGTCTCGTGGGTCAGCTTGAATTTCATCTACCGTTTAACCTCAAAGCAGAGGTGACAGCTGCCCAATTTGTGGTGCTCCCCGCGGTCCGAATGGAAACGCCTGCACATTGCGCTTGACAGAGGGGAATCCCTGAAGCTCCTCACAACCGATCAAAGTTCCATCGAAGTGATGGCGCTAATTGGTGGGGGACGAGAGATGGAAGTGGAAGTGGGTGGTGTCTGCGGGTGCTTTTCTTTGTCTCGTAGTTGAAGCCACCCGTCGGCCAGGCTGCGATAACCGCGGACAGCTAGACAACCCCCTGACCTTCGGGGGAGGGTAATGAAAGGAACGGAAATCGGAATAATCAGAGAGACAGTATGGGCTGACTGGTGGCTGAGGGGAGCGTGGGGGGCTGGGGGGGTGGAGGAGGCCAGGGGGCAAACGGCCGGGGACCGGCCACCAGAAACGGACAGAGGGAGAAGGACAGAAAGGCCAAAGGCTGGGTGAACACGAGACGAGAAGGGGCCTGACGGGAGATTTGGTTAATTTGGTTTGTAGCGATAAACGCGGGCGTCAGTTCCTCTGAACGGCCACCGCACCTCTGGGACCACGAGTCAAAACAAGACATGTAGATCCAGCTTCAGCGCGTTTTAGTAATGTGGGCCGTCCGTCAGGGCCGTTTGAAGGCTTGAAGGCGCTCGTTTGGGGTTTGCGGTATGTCTCAGCCACAACTGGCAGCGCCTATTAACGTGTATGTCAGCTCCCGCGGTGCAGAGTTCACCGTGCACGCACCATCATTTCCACTCATGATCATAACATGATCTCTAACCCTGTCATGGAAGGAAGCGGTACGAGCAGAGCGCTGTGCCGTTTGCGTGTAGCACGTGATTTATTTGTTCGACTGCCGGCGGGATCGCATGAAAACAGCTGATTTCCAGGGTCAAGGAAGTTTGATGGAGATCGATTTGACGTCTGACACAGCATTGACCCTGTGGGTGGGCACCTATTCATGGCCGCTGAGAGACCAGAGTTTAAATTGACTCCGTTTTATGCTTCCAAGAGTACCGTGGGGGGAGGGAGAGGTGGGGTTCAGAGTTAAAATCGGAACGGGACATGAGAAGAAGGAGAAGTTATTTCTTACTCTGGTCGAACATGGGTGGGTTGTCGTTGACGTCACTGAGCGTGATGTTGACCGTGGTGGTGCCGGCCAGACCCCCCAGCTGGCCGCCCATGTCCTTGGCCTGGATGACCACCGTGTAGTTCTCCCTGGTCTCCCGATCCATGTCTGCCAGCGAGACGCGGACCACGCCTGAGGAGAGACATCAAGAGCACCCGAGGTGAATTAAAGGTCGGCAGCGGCGCCTAATGGACGGGTGTTCAACGGAGCGGGAAAGAGGCGGCGGCGCGAGGGTGGGATAATGAAACCTGCCACTCTCTTGGACTCTGGAGGTGGTGATTGGGTTTAATCACAGGATTTCTCACACAGCGATGTATGATCTGCAAAAATAACATCACAGCCTACGAGAATTTCCCCACATGCAAGTATGTAAGTAAAACATTTTCCCTTCCTGCTGGTATTTGGGGGTCGGTTGGCGGGAGCGAGAGAAAACTTTATGCAGGTGTGGAGCAAATATCCTGCTCAAGGGCACGTCAGCACGCAAAACCTCCTCAGTTTGGGTGAAACCTTATCTTCCACCGGAGCTACAGCCGGACAAAGACTCAAGATAATTCCACGGAGACGTGTGCGGAGCAGGAAGGAGAGAGAGATCGATCCTGGCGGCGCCTCCTCGCATTCATAATGAGTGACTTTAAACCGATGTATGCAAATACACCGGATAACAAAAACAAAATGAAGCCAGATTACTGTCAGCGAGTCCCACAGTGGACGAGGTTCGGGTTCATCTTGGGACACTTCTGGCATTTCAGCCACCGGGTCGAGACATGGACCCACATGTGATGAGCTGGACTTGACAACGAGATGAGGCGGCTCCACCTGAGTCAACGCCATTAACGTGGTCAATCTTGGACATCAGCATCAGCATCGCTGTCTGTCATTGTCCAGGATTACACACCTGCCGGGCCGTTTTTATTGAAATTTTGTGAACTGGTTTCAATAACGGGTCTTTTCCCCTCAGGAACATCTTCACTAAAGAAGGGTGGATGGAGGGTTTGTTCTCCTCCTCATCTGAAAAGTCACATTTTCCTCTCCATCAGGTTTCAGGAGTTGCCACAAAGTGTTGGGCCGTCTCATAGCAACGGCGGGAGCCCCGCTGTGCTTCCTACATTCAGAGGTGGATGGGAAGCACACACACACACACACACACACACGAGTGCGAACGCGTTCTCACTGAACGAAACTATCAGAAAAGTCAGGGGGGGCTGGTGACGTTTGTGCAGGCCTACCGGTTTTGGCGTCAACGGAGAAGTACGGCTGTCCCTCCAGGATGCTGTAGACCACACGGGCGCTGTTACCATACGTGGGGTCGTCGGCGTCGGTCGCGGTCAGTTGGATCACAGATGTTCCTTGTGAGAAACAGAAGGAAAAAAGTTGGATGAGGAGGCCAAAGGAAGACGCTAACATTGTCCAACCCCCCCCCCATCCCCCCACCCCATAATCTGTGGCTGAAGCAGCTTCCAAGGTTAACTGTGCATATTTATTTCAAAGTAACTGCAAAAGTACGTTCATGAATTGTTAATGGAACAGATGGAGACGAGCTGGTGCGGCCACAACGAGAACGAGGACTCGACTCTGCCGGGGCGAGTATGTCCTTTGTCTTATGTTTGTTTGTTTGTAGCTTGGCTGAGCAGACATGCACAGGCGACCGGTCTTTCTCCATCTCCATCTGTCCCCCTGATTATGGTCGTCTTCTCACTGCCAGTTACCTATTTGGGACATTTCGGGGACAGATGCCTGGTAGGGCCCATCCAGGAACCTTGGCTCGTTGTCGTTGATGTCCTGGATCTTGACGATGAACTCGGACTCGGGCTCCAGGGGTCTGTCCGTCAGGCGGTTGCGGGCCTGTGCTCGGAGGACGTACTGGGCCTTCACCTCCCGATCCAGCCTCTGGATGGCGTGAATGTCCCCCGTGCTGTCGTCGATGGTGAAGGTGGTGCCTGCGCCTTCACCTGTCAGGATGTACTTAATGGAGCCGTCGCCTTTGTCCATGTCTGAGTGGAGCTGTGGAGATGTCGACACGTCAGCGCGTTTACAAATCGTCATACCGTTATTTCAACAGTAACTCGGGACCATTGTGTTTATTCTCTTCTGGATTTGCGGGATGTCCCTTTCAGCTCACATTTTCAAAATTCATTTCGATTCTGCATAAAATCGGTGACTCACAACAAACATCGTCCTCATTTGACCAGTGGTCACGTTATCTCTGAGCCTCCCTGGTGTTTCCAAATAGACTTTGGTATTGTAGTTGTCTAATCGCTGTTTATGGTCCTTTTGTTGCCCTGGGCAACTGCGCGGCCCCATCAAAAACGTCCATGTGTCTGGTGAGCGCCGCCGGCGGCCTGTTGAAGTGACGTCACGCCTCGGGTGCTGCTGCTGGTGGATCTGTGCGAATGATGAATACCTACTGCCATCGCGCAGACGGAGCAGAATTAAACGCCCCCATTGATTCGCGGGTTTATAATCAAGCGATGTGCACGGTGGGCACGCAAGCGTGACATTGACAAAACGTCCCTCCTGTTTCCAGATGCTTCTCTCAGCCTTTGATGTGCGCGGTTACGGTGTGAAAAGACCAAGCTGAGGGTTTTCAAAGTTTCCGTGATGTTTCCACAGCAATCTTCGGCTATCATCCCCTCACCCGACAATAAAGCTTCTCCCGTCTCCTCGGACAACTCGGCTGTCCGCAGTCTCTTCCGCCGAGCTCAGACCAGAATAGATTTTTTTTTTTTAATCAACACCCCATTGAAGGCTTCAGCCTTGTGTCTCATGGTGATAGATCTCAGGCAGGTGCCTTCCCTTCACCTCCTGCGCCTTCTTCTCCGCTGATCTCCCGTTTCCACCTGAGCCTCTGAAAGGATGGTGTTTGACACTCGGGCTATCAATTACCACCTCGCTCTCAGCCACAGCCGAGAGCCTAACACCTCCAGCATCGCGCTGGCTTCAGATACAAAGCCCATCGCCCCAACCTCGACAACAGAGATGCATGGCAGGGTGAGCCGAGGTGAGAAAAGTGAGGAGGGCTGCGGTAAATCTTCTTTCAAGTCACCAGACTCACTTTGGATAGTAAATGTGAGCGGGCTGATTAAAAGAAGTTCGCAAACTTAAAAAAGAGAGTAAAGTCCTCCGAGTACCCCTTTGTCAACAGGATCACCCAAAAAAAACAGCTTTTCATGAGCAGAAACTTTTTTTTTCTTCAGACTGATTCTCAAATCAGATGGACATTTCTGAAACGTTTAAGAACAGTTTACGTCCAGACAAACGTGATGGGGGTGGGCTGGAGGGCTTCCCTCTCTCTCAGGGCTCGTTAAACACATTCCTCGCTATTCTTCACTAATTAATAAGCTTTGCATCATTCCCGGACCACTCCGGAGGATGGAGTGGTTCATCGTGTGGCTGTTTAGGAACCGACAGAGACTCGATCCATTCCGCCAGGTCTGGAAACAACGTTTGACGACAGCGCGACTCAAATTATGACTAAATGATATGTTATTCATGCTGATCGGATCGGAGAAATGAGGCAGGCGGCGCCGCAGATGGTTTAGACAGACGCAAAGTAGGACCCGCTTTCACTCGCTCACTCTGATTGGCTTTAACTGACAAAATGGTAAACATGAGACACCTGCTAGCAGCAGTGATCATCCCCGTGATTCCAGCGGCTGCATGTGATGAACAAAGCAGCGCCGAGACATATTTTTAGTGGCGTAGTTGTAATTTCCCTCTCAGTTTGCCAGATCACTCAGTGTCTCCACCAGAGCCGCCAGGACTTGCAGGTATTGATCAAACGCTCCAATCCCTTCAGGGACTGAGCGATCAAAGTGCTCCTTTGTGAGAAGCCCCTGCTCTTTTCAGATGTCAGCTGGGCTGCAGACGTGCCATCCACTTTCTGTGGAACAGCGCGGACTGAGTGAAGCCCCCGTTTGAGTCAATTACGTCAATCGCTCCTGTCTGGCTCAGGTTCAAAGAAGTTTTTTCTTTTTTTTCTTTTTTACTCCAAGTATGGACACATTGCGTTAAAAAAAATTACATTGGGATTACATTTTTTTCTTCTTCTTTGCAGTTGTTGAAGGCCACCCATGAGCTTCTCTTTGCATTCATGAGTCCTGCTCTGGTCCGAGCAGGAGGTGACCTCCAGGCTGTGTAGTGGCTTGCGTAGACCTTTCAGGTTTCACTGCTTGAAAATCTAAGCTGAAGTTTTGTTGCAGCACAGACACCAGCAGTCATCCAGCTACTAGCTTTAGATTTCAGTTTATACCTTGTGTGTGTGTGTGTGTGTGTGTGTTGACCAGCAGTATCAAGGAAGCGCTGACCTTTCCGATGTAAAGCGGCTCCAGGCCAGTATATTCCTCCAAGACGAAAAACTGATTCCACACCCAGCCTCTCTTCACCCTGTGGAGCAGCGCTGAGCTGCTCGTCCGTTCCTCCTCTGTGGGATTAGCGCGAAGGCTAAGAGGCAGAAGGGTCAGAACCAGGACGCCCACAGGGATAAGGGAGTTGGCAACAGCTGGAAAACGGGACCGGACCCCCATCGTGAAGCAGGAGGGAGCAGCTCAAGAGATGTTCTCCTCGTCGACGTCCGTCTCAGGTGCAGATGTCCTAGAAGAGAGAACCCGTGAGTGTTGGACCAAGTCCAGAATCATCGGTCTGCCCACAGTAAACCACATAGATCTAAGAAACAGGGCGGTTACAAGCGTTGCAACATCAATAGAACAGGACACCACACATCCACATCCACATCCCCTCAGGACGCAGGTACGGGGCACTGAGGTGCAGAAGGGCTCACTTCGGGAGGAGCTTAATCCCTGCTGCCATCGTGTCCCCTAACAAGAGGCCTCGCTGATCAAACCAGAGCGTGAACTCATGAATTAACAATGTCCATGAGCTTTCCGTGCCATACGATGGAAAAAGATGTCCACTTGTTGACATATTCAATTTCATTTTGCACACACACAAACACACACACGCACACACACACACAAATCCACTGAAGACTCGTTGTGAGATGTTGTCTGGCCTTTGTTCTAACTTTTATGAGGACTGTGTACAAAGGGGTGATGAAAATACTTTAGAACGAGAACTCAACTCACAATTAATAATAGTTAAAACGTCTATAATAAACTGTTGAAGTTGTATTTCAGCCAATTGTCCCCTAATTTTACATTTAGATTCAACCAAAATGCCAAAACATGACATACAATACTGTGTAAGTGACTTTTGGAAAAGTTGTGTATAACTTTTCACCCGTTACTAATACGTCAGGCGAAGCGATAACATCTCAATCTTCTCTGTCCAATGCTCATTTCATATGAATCCTCGTGTTCCTGTTCCTGCACCATCGCTCATTAATATTGTATTTCTTCCTCCTCGATGGTAGACACTCGATGTCAGGTTTCATTCCACTGAATTCCCCTCCCCTCTCCCCCTCTGCACCGCTATTTTGATCTAATCATCACAGGAATCTTTAGAGAAAGTGGGATCGATGCCCGCGGATGTCTTGCAGGGGATGCTTTATATGGTTATGCATTGATTTTAGCTAATCGATACTTTTCCGCATGCAGCTCATGGCACCTAGCGCTGCCTCTTTCCGTCTGGATTTAGTTTTTTTTAATGTATTAGTTGAATGGACGCATTTGTCTGCTCTTCCTGCATTAATGAGTCGAGAGAAAATAGGCGAATTTATGGTCAAAAGGCCAGGAGGACAAGGGAAGGGGGCTGTTGGCAGGGGGAGAGTTTGGGGGTGAGTGAAGAAAGACGGACTGTGTGACTCACGGGTTGACTCCATTATGTTTTGTAAGAGAGTTTCATTGTGGCACTGCAGACTCTCTGAATCGCCAAGCTCAGTTAATCATTGTGGAAGAGGTACAAAAGGCAGTGAAGGGTGGGGGGGCGTGGCTGCATTGTCAGCAGGAGGCAGGGCTGAGTGTGTGTGTGTGTGTGTGTGTGTGTGTGTGTGTTTGTGGGCGTGCTGCACTGCGAGGGCCGCTTGGCAGGATGGCTGACACTTGACCTCCCTGCTCCCCGTCTTTTCTGTCCATTCAGACAGCCTGGATGCCATTATGAAGTAAAGTTTGCTACCCCCCTGCCCCCCTCCCACACACACACACACACACACACACACACACACACCTCCCGGCAGCTCCCCCCACGCAAAGGTCACAGCTTGCACCCGAGCATTTTGCTCCATTTTGTCGTGCCTAATGAAGTGACATACTATATAATTGTGCCGTCAAAACACCTCACACAACTTTCTCCTGCTAATCTTAGGGCATCGCGCTTGTTTAAAGGAAAAGCAGATGGCATTTGCCACGCAGGCTGTGAAAGGGGGGAAAGGGACGAGGAGCGAGGCGGAGGGTGAAGGGTGGAGGAGGAATCATATGAAAAAGCTTGGACAGACTTAAGGCCAGGAGGTATTTTCCCACAGGACTGACACATTTTTCCCCCCAGTGTTTCCATTCAACGTTTGGATTATTATTTTTTTTAATCCGAAAACAATTCCAATGTCAAACCAGGATGGAGAAGAAGTCGTTTGAGCAGGGACGAGGGAAACAGGTTACAGTGAAAGTGGCTTTCGGGGGGAGCAGCTGGTGTGAGAAACGATGGGTCTTATTGTTCTTATGGCTTCATCCGAGTCCACCTGCTGCTCCTTTTAACAGCGGTGTGACATCAACAGGACGTCATCGTCCGGCGCCGACGCCAGCCGAACAGGGATGATCGCTTCCTTCCAGAGGAGGAAAACAAACACAAACAACCACTACGATACGAGTAGATGAACACATAATCCGGCGCGCGCCACCTGCCCAGACGCCACGCCACGTGTTTATAATCATAAAATAAAGAAAAACATATAATCAGTTTTATGTGAAATGGACGTGGAACCTCAACCTTGTTTGGGTAATACCTTTTTTTTAGGATTCATGGCTCACATGTCTGAAACGACTTCCAAAACTATTTAAACAAGATTGAATCAGTAATGAAAAGTGTGTCTGAAAAGCCACTGGGAGCTCCAATCTCGAACCCCCCACACCCCCGACGCCTGGATGGAGTGTTCCCATGGCCCGGCTCAGTGTGTGGCACATCAGTGAGGCTTCGCCCCG
>JBBMJM010115703.1:4158-15202 GCA_037832705.1 Centriscus cristatus
GGGATGGCGACGGGTGGCTGCGAAGAGCCTCAGGTGCCATGCCCTTCAGTCACAGGAGGCTTTTAAATGCCAGCAAGGACAGAGAGAAAAAAAACCTGAACAGTTGGTTTCATCATGTGTTTTGAGCAGATAATGCCAGTCACTGGTGGACACAAGTGTGCAATTAGTTCATTTTTGTCTTCATATATCTGAGTATTTTTGGAAACAGACTTATTGGCTTTCGTATCAAGTTACATGAGTTTGTCTGTGTACAGCATACAACTGTTAGCTTAGCATAACAACGTGCGATACGTCATGGGCACAGAAATCTTCCTTTCCTCTCCATTCCAGACTCTTCAGCCCTATTCGGCCATGATTTGTATTAATAAAGTACTCATTATCAGATACTTTAGTTCAGTCACAATGTGCCATGTGAGTAATTATCACCGCACAAGATCAGTATAGATTACAGCAAATTTTACATGCTGCAATAGAGTCCCAGAATAGTACCTCAGGTAATACTAATTCCATACAAACAGACCTGCAGTAAATACATGTGTAGATTACCCCACAAATTCCGTCAGAATGGAGCATTCTTGTGTGTTTGACCTCAGCATCTGGACCAGGCTGACAGAGATGATACATACAGAACAACCAGAGGAAGCCCTTTCTCTGCCCTGGAAGCGTCTTGTCCCTGGCTGTCCATCAGTCATTCAACAACAACCAGCCACAAACCAGGAATGAAACATCTTACCTCGTCAAATACACTGACTCCAGTTTTTGCTATTTAAGAACTCAAACAACACAGATGATGAAGATCACACCCTTTAACCTTTGACCCAACACATATCGCCAGCAATGAACAGTCACTGTCCCGTGCTGGCAGCCATATGCCAGCACGTAACATTCATATGTGTCTTTCCCACATGTTCAGTCTCTTAAATAATCTTCAGTGTGTTGAAACAGTTTTTCCTCCAGTTGGACAGAAGACGATTGTTTAGTTCACAGAAATGGAAGCGAATGAACAGTTGGTTTGACACTGCAAAGCTGTGGCTCGGCCTCCATTACAAGCAGAGGGATGAAGAGAGAGCGAAAACACCAGCAGTATGTGTGTGTGGGTGTGTATATGGGGGCTGGTCGGCCAGCATTCGATGACCTCTGGCCTTCTAATTGACACTTTTCTCTCCACAAGCAGCAGACAGCCCACTTAGCTGTACTGATTCCTCTTGGCCACAGCCAATAAACCAGCAAGGGCTGCAGTCGATGGACACGTCAACACAGACATGGAACTTTTTAGAAGTTTTCTGTTAACGTGAAATCATCTCCAGAGATGTGTGTGCTTCCACTGTAGTACAGCTTCCAGACCTGTGAAATACAAATACACCAGAGATGCAGAGATGATGGAAATATAGATGGCGGAGAATACAAATGGAGCTGGAAAGGAGATGTTTGTGTGACAGACACATCACGCTCAGCAGCTTCTGAACGCAACACTGGGATCTGCCATAGTTGTCGCTGTCGGCACGTTGAGTGCACGTGGGAGTAGTGGATTTATGACATTAGCGTTTCAAGAAAATGATCGTATTCACTCCAAAACGCTGGTTCATGTGGACATGACATGAGTCTCCGCTGCTGACAAATGCACCCAGAGGGTTGAAGTACTGTGGTCAGGTGGTCATTCCCTCCAGTGGACAGCGGTAATCGATATGGTCATTGCCTTGTTTCCGATATCCGAAGGATACTTTATGTAGCAGGATGAAGTGCTGCTCAACCAGACTGGAGGAAATCCTTTGCATGATAATTCAGATGACACAGTTTCAGCTGGATTCAATGACCTGGGACATAATGACGCAGTCAGCACACCTCCAGCTGCACGCAGCAGACAGATGGTTGCGTCAGCTTCATTAAATCCGTTTGAAAACGTGTGTAATGTCACACTGTGTGAACTGTTCAGTAAATGAAAGAGGAGGCAGGCGGAACTGGGGCCTCCTGCGGCTCCAGGAGGATCCACAGCAGAGGAGCTACTTCCTATGTTCAAGCGGTCTGGGGGAGTATTCATATGAAAGCAGACCCTGATTTGTCTCCCCCTGTGGGCTGAGAGCTGTTGATTTGGAAGAATTGTGTTGGTTGGCCTTCACAGTGTGTCCCAGTCATGTGGCAGCTTCCAAGTCGTTCCCACAACAAATTCCCTGCAAGCCTCAGTGATGATCTATTCCATACCCGGGAACAAAGAGCAGCCACACAAATAAAGCCAACAATGACCAGAGGCAGAGGTCAGAGGGCACCATCTATCGTAACAGCTTCAGCTTATTCTATATCACATGTATCTTCCTCACAGCTTGTATAACAACTTTCTGTTCCCATAAATGTGTGTATTTTCATTTTAAACCCACTGCATGTGATTCAAACAAAACGGTTTTGCACAGCTCATTTAATTGCTTTGCTTATAAGCCTTAAAAACTCTAAGCTGCAAAGGCAGCTCTCCGAGATGAGATCATGCTGCTCAGACATCGGACACGGCATCTGTGTGTAACAGCCACACACGGCTCGTTAACAGAGGATACTCAGCTCTGCAGGTTCTGGCCAGGCTGAGTTACTGTTCTCTCAGTCTAGATCAGTTGTTGGAGGAAATATGTGGCCCGAGCCGACCTGCAGCGTATACTTGTGTGTTTGTATCCCCAGCTATTGCAACGGTCGATAGCTGGAAGGCGTCCAGCTCTGCTGAGGGACCTAAGAGTTTCTGAAAGTCTAGACAAAAGTATGATGTTTTTGAATAATCAGGTCATCAGACATAAACAGTAAAGAGGTACGTTGACCCTCTTTTTGCATCAAGTACAATCTACTACTGTGTGTGTGTGTTTGTGTGTGTGTGTATGATTTGGGAGAACTTCATATCTGTGTGCGTGAGTGTGTTGTTTTTTTAAGTAAATAAGCAGCTCCTCCTACTGTTAAATGGAACTAGTAACCTGCAGTGTGACTTCATGAAATAGATGCCATGTTCCTGTCACACAATCTGGAAAAGAATCCGAACACAACACCGTTTTCATTGGATATGGGAGACCCTTCTTCTCTTCTCTTGTCCATACACCCTGACGAGAGTGGTGGAAGAAAGTCCGCTTAGCTTTCACAATACACAATACCGTGTGCGCACACACACACACACACACACACACACACACACACACACACACACACAGGCATTCTGCGAGCCATCTTCTGTCTGCGGGGCCTACTCTAAATAGTCGTCAAAGAGAGGGATTGTGGGGGAAGAAAGCAGCGCGGGGGTGGGGGAGGGGTTGGTCAGGGGGAAAAGGCAGAAAAGATGCAAACGAAGAAGAAAGTGAGCTTTTGTGGCCTATATGATGCTGACATGAACCCACGCAAACTTGATGTAATTAGTCAAGACGCAGCTCATGCGTCCATCAGAGGAGGAAGATTCGAAAGCAAACACTGGCCATGAGGGGAATGTGTGGATGTAAGCGCATCTGATTTCTTTTAGGGCATATTTAATGAGCATTTAGTGACCTCTGACCCTGCCATTGACTGCTTTTATCTCCTGCAACAGCAGAGAACACTGACTGGCTTGTTTCTCTGTTGACACAGTTAATAAACTGAATTTAACATCAAATGTGGTTTGCTGCTTAATAATAAAACTAATGTCTGCAGCCACACAGTGACGGATCGATCTTAAGCTCCTTAAGTAGAATCCATATCGGGTTTTTGGTTCCCCTAAGCATCATACTAAATTCAGAAGAAGTCCTTAAGAATTTATCACCATATTTTGCTGTTCACATGATGCTGGATGATGCTCCACCCCTTTAAGTCTGCCTACGGCTACAGATTGTGTTTGTGTGTTGCGGAACTCTGCAGCCCTGCTTCAATAATTCACTCTTCTTTGGCTTCAGCACACAGATTTCTCCCTGCTGTTGTGTACATAATAAAACAAGGTGGAACAGCTTGTATGTTTTAGGGCAGTGACGCCCAAATACTGTATCATGGACAGTTTTAGGGCAATGATTCTCACAGTGTTGGCTAGGGCTGTTTTGTAAGTAAGTCTGAAGTTATTAAATGTATAAGCATCGATTTCGGAGGGGGAACAGTCAACATTCGTTTTGTACCCACCACTTTTCTTAATGACGACATGAAACTGTATATAGATCAATGCTGCACAGCGCCAAACGGGGGAGTGTCTTTCCTAGTTCCATGGCTCATTTCCAGACTCTGCTCTCAGATTATCTAACGAACAACTGCATTTGCGCTGGTCTGGGGCCTGTTGGTCTACAAAGGAGGAGTGGTGGCGCACAGTCACAGCACATTGATATTTTGGTTTCAGACTTTGCGCTCCAGATGTTAAATTTCTGACTGGAAAAAACCTGTCACAGCATGACATCATAACACTCTGCGAGATACACACACGCTCAAACGATTACAAATCAAACCATTAGGGTGTACAGGAATATATTAATCATTCATTCATTCACAAACAAAGTCTTAATATTAATAATGTTAACGATATTAATTATACTCAGAATTATCACACTCCATTCTTCCCTCACTCATGAACAAGATCGCAGTAATAATTATCATCTTAAATTGTAATACGACGAATGAAATTGTGAAACCATCTGACCAATCATGGTAACACACGCAGGTATTTACACCAACAGAGAGGGGGAGAGAAAGAGAGACTTGCTATCCCCATCGATGATCTGCTGGTGCGCTTTCACTTTGTGCACCTACAGATATCGCATTGTTTTTGGTAGGGGTGGTGGTGCGGTCAGTGCAATGACTTGTGTCACTGAAGAAGGTTTGTCCATTCCACCTTCTCTGAGTCACTGAGAACAGAGGCCGGATTACACGCACATTAACTGATCCATATATGACAAAATATACATTTGTTAGGAAAATCTTTCTGCAAATAATGATTATATATTTGTATATAACATGAGTCAGCAAACTTGCCGACTCTATAGTTTGCGATGTAATCTGATGTAATGACGCACCATACATCAATAAAGTCAGTCAGCGGAAGGAACTCAAAATTGTAGCACAAACTGGCAGGTAGATTAAGTAGGTGGGGGGGATGAAGGGAGACCTAGTACAGCTGTATATTACATTTATTCTCCAGATGTTGTCAGAATCAGACTCACTGCTCCCATCAGTGACTGGAAAACTAAGCATGAGTAGAGAAAGCCATGAAACATCAAACTGACCAGCAAAGTCATTTCTGCAAGGATGTTTTATAAGAACAGCTAGAGGATGAAGCAGCATCAAGTAAAGAGCACTCGGGGCTGAAGGAACTTGCCACCCAGCTGCCTCCATCCACTTGATGCTAATCACAGCTTACACATTCCCCAAACACCCCCAACCTGATGTCAGGAAACTGCCTCTGTGCTGCACACAAATAAACTCCAAACAAAGCCTTCTGCTCTCCATGGCCAGTGGGAGGGCCGAGTCCGTGGCCAGCGACAAGGGGGGCAATCGTCCAAACATGTGGCAAGTTTCCAGCGTGGCTGGAAGTAAAAATGATCCTAAGCTTATTTTATTAATTTATTTTGTTTTTGCAGAGTTACACAATTAAAAATCTCCTGAAGTCAAAACACTGACAAGAATACGTAGATGGAACCTGTGGTACGTACTCACAGTAACTTGGTGTGTGTGTGTGTGTGTGTGTGTGTGTGCGTAAAAACACACACACACACACACACACACACACACACACACACATATCCAAGTAAAAGAAAGTAGTTGTTTGCGTTCCACTTTCACAATTACAAAACAGATCACAGTAAAAATACAAAAACATTCCCACACAATCCATGAACAACTTCCTGCCTTTGGCATCGAAAAAAACTTGAATTCCAGACCACACTGTGAATTTAGCAGCGTAGCTGGTAATACTGTGATGGAAATTAATGTTTCCTCATTGATTTGAGAATTGAACACAATGTTGTGCTCAAGTTTTCATAAAGGACATGCTGACGTGACTCAGTTAGCCACATGCTACTCATTTCCACTTGGAATATTGGGATCAATCGTATTTATGGTTAATTGCAATTATGAAAGGTACGATTCACTTAAGCTGAAGGATTTTAACATCTGCAGTATCTCGTAAGACTTGTGATGTGATTTACGTCGGAGAAGTAGTTGACAGAAGCATGTCATCAAACAAACAGGAGAACCTTTTCAGCGCTGAAAATGGCAGAAGGAAGCAGTTTGCCACCATTGTTTCCACAAAACACTGAAAGACATCTGTCTGCAAAACTTGATGCCAGAAAGTGGCGAGTAAAGTGTTTAATATGTCAAATGGTGATATATTAAATATTGTAGTCCAGTCTATTGATTGTCTTGTTCAAAAAGCATGTGTGCTCAAGTGTTTGCAGAGCCTGAGCAATGTTTGACATGCAAAATAGGAAGTAAGAAAAATAAATAAAGTTCCCATGCCAATTCCCAATTCACATAATAATAATAATAATACATTTTATTTAAAAGCGCCTTTCTTACATGCACATTTGAACCCTTTCATTCCCATGTGTGTGGTGCTGCTTGGTCAAGCTGAGCTGAAACAAGCTGGGGGAACTACAATCCTCTCCTTCTTGTTTACTGTGGCGGTGGCGAGCCACAGATTGCGTGACAGACACCTGGATCCCAGACACATGTGATGAGAAGGGCTGGCACTAATCCCAAGGACTCATCAGAGTTTAACAGTGAGATTTGAAGATGTCCTTAAGTACGGAGGCTGCAGCGCAGAGAAGATTCACCGTGAGAAGGATTAGCAGGTTATAAACAACTAATGAATCTTTGACCAATTAGTAAACACTGAGTGCCGCAAGCGATGCAGAATGACAATGACCATCGCCGTTTAGTTCTTCATGTTCTGCTTTCAAACAAGACCCACCCCAACCGCAAACACACACACACACACACTTCACACAATCTGACATGCACAACATGTGCACACCCATTTGAACCCTGTCATTCCCATGGTGCATCTGTGCGACGTGGCCCCCTGGGGACAGGCAGATTAACACATGACAGAGCTTGTTAACCCTGGACAAAGAGAGATGCTAATCTTGTACAGTCTGCCTCCACTGTCCTCAAAGTGCGCACAACGACAGCGATAGCGAGATGCCCAAGAACGAGCAGACAGAAAAAGAGTGAGAGGGGATGCGCGGCGGCAGCAGTGGCCTCAGTTTGTCCCAGAATCCAGACAATACTGTGAAGAAGCAGGGCGACCGGCAGGTCAATCAGCTTCCAAACAATGAGTCCAGCGGGACAGAGTGCCGCAGCGAACACGGCCCCGGCGGTGCAAGCGCTGTTGCAGCTTGGCAGAACTCCTGTGCGGACGACCAGCGGGGCTGCGCCGGGTTCAACTGTCTGAATATTGATCACGCGGGACAAAGTGGGGAGCTGGGCGAGCAACTCCACAGATGTCTAGACAGAGAAAGTGTATTAGCAAGACACGCTGACGACATTAACCCCTTCCCATATCCCTGACGCCCCATAGGGCGCTGACGACAGGAGAACTAGCATGCCAATCCATCGACATGTATCGTTCAGCAACTATCCCAAGAAATCTATGAAAACATTGACCTACATCATTGTCCAAAAGATAATATGGATTTATTTTGAAAGGTCTTTCACATGCTGTTTCCACCAAACTCAGCTTCGTCACTCTGATGACATCTGTGATGACTTGGTAGAAACAAACGGGTCAAAAGACGAAAAACGTGATATATGAGACACGTCGCTACCAGCTGAAACACTCAGGTCACATGACTAAACCTGTTGCGCAGCTTTATGTGTTTGCTACGTGTTAGCATGCTAATGTTAGTGTAAGTATAAACCTGACTGCTGCTGAAATTTACATAGAGATTGAGTAGCATGACTCTTGAGGAGCTGCCATCATCACACAAGGTTTTATGACACAGTGGTGCACACACAGTCACGCTCCCTTGTATTTCAATATAGAAAAAGAACAACACAACACAGAAGGGACAGACAGACGCGGGCTAATTTGTAACTTGAGGAGCTTCTGGACCATCTCCATAATGGGCTGTGTGCCCACAAACCAGCTCCTCTCTGGGGGTAAATGAGATCAGGCCAGCCCAGGGACCAGCTGGTGGCTCGGATCAATGACAGCAGATGAAGCAGATACAGAGAACAGGAAGAGAGGTGAAGCAAAGCATCTGGAGGGAAAGGATAGCTGAGACACACCCCAGGCTTCAGCGCTCGCTCTGGACACAGACCCACACATGCAGGATGGAATGGCTGCATCCATAAGTGGATAATGTCCCATTTGAAGTGGAACAAAGCCTGTTCCAGATAAAATCTGATTTCTCGCAGGAAGGCAGACAGGTTGATTACATTAGACCTCCAACTTTTCCAAACATCCAACCAAACGACTGGCTACAAAGTGACTCACAACAGCTACAAACAATAACCAGTCAACATCTTGATTTGTCATTTGTGCGCAAACTGTCAGAATTCTTGTGTCAAAACAGAAAAGAGGCGAAGAACAGATTAAAACAGCGCTTCCTCCAACAAGTCTTAATTCGAAGAAGAAGCAGCAGCGGTGACAGGACAATGAACTCAGTCCACAGCGGACACACTAGCTAATGTTATTTGCGTAAATCAATGGCAGGCAAAGACACGCGCTAATAACGATGCCGTCATCAGCTGACATCTGCAATGGGAACGTCTGATTCTCACATCTTATTCTCTTTGTGCTTCAATAAAGAAATATATCTGATTAATCACAATGATTGTCAGAATAGTTGTTGGTAAAGCCATCAACAGTGATAATATGGTAAATCATGAATACTGTACTGTACTTACAATATTTGTAAATAGTATTATAATACAAAACAATTAAAAGCATGCTTCCACTTCCCAAAGAGTCAACAACTGCAGCTTTACATCTCTCACACGCACACACACACACACACACACACGCACACACAAACACAAACACACACACACACACACACACACGCACACGACAAATGGATGTGACAGAAACAGGCTGGATGCCTTCGGTAAAGGACTCTATCACTCTGTCAGCACCAGAATTAGACAGACGTTCCTTCCTCAGGCTGGTGGTAACCTGACCTCTGACTTCATCTTCACCACATCGGCCGCAGGCGCAGCAATGCCACTGTGAGGGGCCAGTGACATCAGTATCAGTGAGTCACAGGTCACAGAGCTCATCCAATGACCGGCCCGAGTCAACGCCTGTTTTTGGAGCCACTTCTCCCAGTGTACTAAATGAGAAATCTGGTGGTGAATCCTAGCAACAGGGCTGTGAACCACAGTGCTGTGAACCGTGGCTGCCAACCATCCTCCCACCAGAAGAATTCACAGCATCCAAACACAGCAAATTACTGCAGCTGCTGGCAAATACTACCTCAATACCACACCGCCAATGGCCAACTGCCTGCTCCGACAACTGTGAAACAGCCAGCCAGCCCTCTGTCGACACAGGCACTTAGGACACCAAATTTCATATGTGCGCTCAATTTTAAGTTAGTGTTGCAGTTCATATTAGGTATTTTTTATGGTGCTCTGCACGTGCAGGGGTCTCGGGTTCAGTCTAACAAAAAGAAAAAAAACAAAAAACAAAAAAAGACGACCAGAGGCTCAGCACAAACCCGCCCTTGTCACAATTGGGAAGTTAGCTGGGGGATTCATGAGTCACCCATCTACCATCCACCCAACACCACTCCTGAGGCTACGGGCGGGCTGACACATACGTCTGTTACTGCAACAATCAGCGCCACTCTCACAACGGCAGACCCAGGTCGAGAGGCCAGCTGGGAGCAAAATGGGTCATTGAAATTCAAATTACCCTGGATTACAAGAATATGAAAGACATTCCATGTGAAAGTATTCCGTGAAAATTCCTGCTCATTAGCAGAACGTTTATAGAGGAAGAATTTCAACCGATACAGCACACTGAACAGTTTAGATTAGATTTAATTACATTCTACAAATGAGATTGGTATATTTAAATATAAGGTTACTGATTATTTATATACTAAATATTGGTTTTATCTGTTAGAAAATGTCTTTTTTTTGCATTGTCATTGCAAAGTGCATTGTCACTCCATCTCCTGCTGATCAGATCTGCCCTGACCTTCATACGAGTTTGTGTCGATCTGACGGCATCAGCAGACCAGCGTCTCCAGACAACAATACATGAACAAATACAGTCTGGTCCACTGTGTGCGCGTTACAACCACCTCAGTAGATTCTGTTTGTCTGGATTACAGACAAACCACCGGCTGGATTTTAGTTTTCATGGACCTCATGGGTCCTCAGTTTTGTTTTGTTTTTATTTACGGTAGTTTTCACATTACAATAGTGTCTTTTATTCAAGGCTACTTTCTGACTACCCCAGGTAGTAATCCCCTCCCTCCAATGTATAACCTCTTCCAAACTTTCATAAATAAGAACGTTTTTTTAAATGGCAGCTACAGCACGAGGTTATGGTGTCTCTGCCTGCGTCTCCTGTCCACCAACGCTGAGAATCAGACACCTTCATCTTCGCAACGAGGCGGCCGACATGCTGATGGCTTGTCCTGGAGTGTGTCCAAGCCCTATGTGGTGGTGGCAGCAGTGGTGGCAAGCGAGCCATATAAATCACACTAAGATGCCATTTACTCAGAATGACATCAATACGTCATGCTTGATCAGCGCTCTTTATTGATCCTCTGCTGCCCAGTGTGGCCACAGTCCCTGTTGCTGTCTGCACCACCCTCAGGAGACAAGAACGCACCTATGGGATGAGCATAAAGCTTTTTTTTTAAAGCTTGCATGTTTGCAGTTTATGAAACTGCTCGTGGCGGGGGGCTGTGGAGGCAGGCAAGCCTTTCCTCCTCCCCCATTGTTCCACAGAGGGCAGTGTAATTTGTCTTGTTGCACTCATACACTCTCCAATAAAAGAAGCCTGAACTCTCACAGCACAATAGCTGATCACTTTTTGGCGAGTGTGTGTGTGTGTGTGTGTGTGTGTGTGTGTGTGTGTGTGTGTGTGTGTGTCACCTTCCTCCACTGAGGGGCAGGG
>JBBMJM010115712.1:0-15198 GCA_037832705.1 Centriscus cristatus
ACACACACACACACACACACACACACACACACACACACACACACACACAGTGAAACCCTGATGTACACATTAAATATTCGGTGACCTGAAGAGACGCTGACAGGTACGATGCACGTGCTCAAATGATCTCACAACTGTTAATCACCCTAACCCTAACCCTAACCCTAACCCTAACCCTAACCTCATGTTCCATCTGAACCCAAACGATCTACCTGCATATTTAAGTCAATCAAATGTTCACTAGGTGGCATCAGACGTGTGACAGCCACAGTGCAGATGATTCAATGGGAAACAGTTCCGAGTCAAATGATGCTGCTGGAGGTGAAAAGCTTAGTTCAAATAACGTTTTCTTTCATTTCATGACCCTTTTCTTCACCAGTGAGAAGTGTTAAGTGTTTCTCATTTACACAGATGTCCAAACCGCGCCGGGACGACTTACTCACACAAAATTAGCCGTGACACCGTCGCGCGAGCGGACACGTTGAGACGATCGGGCCGAGATAATTTGCTCGACATGCTGACAACACAGACCCTAAAGTCGAGCCCTTTGTGATAAAACCAGATTCGCCGACATCACACCATGAGGCAGCCGCAGGCAACCCCCCCTCCCCCCAACCCCTTGTTCTTGACACACTCTCCTTGTTCTCTTTCATTCTGTCGCCCTGCCTCTCATTATCTCCTCCTCACACCCTCCCCACCGTCATCTTGTGGCTGACTCCAGCTCACCATTGCCCCCCCCCACCAACCCCCCAATCCCCTCCCGCCCCACCCCCCGCCAACCTTCCTCTTGGTTTCCTAAGTGAGCTACCCTAATTACAGCAAAACCCAGTATTCCAGTTCTCCCTTGGGGATGAAGGTCGTGTGGGGAAATGAAACGCTTGTCACGTGAAAATGTACTCGACGATCAAAATTTGCCGACCAAAGCCGATTCCGACTGTAACGACTGTCACTGTCTAATTTGTAGCTTCAGTGTGTTTAGTGACACGTTGTCAACAAAGATTTGAAGACGACAG
Organism: Centriscus cristatus; assembly: GCA_037832705.1. NCBI lineage: Eukaryota > Metazoa > Chordata > Actinopteri > Syngnathiformes > Centriscidae > Centriscus > Centriscus cristatus. The sequence goes on from JBBMJM010115712.1 coordinate 1,014, forward strand.
CCACAGCGGAACAGAACGCTTTCTGCTTTACATACAGTTCAGACGTATCTGAAGCAGAAAGGAAAAAAAAAAAAAAAAGGACAGGACTGCGGGAAATATGATAATATAGAAATAAACCCTCAGAGATCTTTAGTCGCGTACAAAGAACTTTGATTCGGGTCTTTGAGGGTTTTACTGCTTCACAAGGCGGGGAGGTCATTTCTCCCTTTTGCAAACGATGCACAAACTTTCCTGGTGATTAACATATTGAAAATTGATTATACCACCATACCGGGGAGATCTCGCCAGGCCACTGTGATTCATCATCGCATGATATTACATCCTGTGTACGTATTGGGGAAGGGGAGAGAGTGTGTAATGACTGTTTTGATTTTTCATGATCACACAAATAGATTTCAAAACCAATAACATGATATGTCTAAAGTAAAATAAAATAAAATAAAATGTAAAAAATAGTATCATCATTGTTGATAGATAAATTAAATGGATACAATTAAAATTGTATATGGACCATATAAAGGAAACATAAATAATAAATCATGAATTGAATGTAGAGTAATTAAGATATTATTTACATTTAAAAAAATATATTTTCCCTGGAACGCAAGGTAATATCGAGATATACTGAAAATGCTCCAATGTGTGGTACCTGTGAGAACAACGACACCAGAGTACATCCTCCGTTGATGGTCATGAGCTTACAGGCAGCTAATTAGCAGCACAGCCTCTGCGTGCGTAACGGAGTATTCTCTGCGATCAGCCTAATTACTTTTGACATATTGGAGGTGGCGATCGTGCCCACCTCCCCCACAGTGTTACACCTTCTCAACCAAACGCCAGCGAATGACACCGCACGTATTTAATGGCTGAAGACACAGCAGGTTAGTCTGTGCGATATTGTTGCAGTCAAAGACGCCATTAAATCCTCAGTGAGGCTCACCAGAGGGAAATAAAACCACTACCATCACAGATGGAAAAAAAAGGATGTGACAGTTGGGTAGCACTTCTCTGACGTACGACGACTGTGGTCACGCGGCAAGTGGGGTCTTATGCTAATTAACCTGTTTGAAGCAGCTACTCTGTCTGAGTGTTAGTTAGTTCTGATTTATACATGTGAGTGTGTCATTGAGCATCCTAGACTTCTTACGCATAGCAGCAAGCCTGCTTGTGGTGGAACATCACAATAGCATGCAAACGTGCACGTACGCCAGCCAAACCCATGCTAAAAGCTCCCCTGCGGTGTAAGACAACCGGCCACCTGCAGAGAGACGCGCTGACCAATCAGGCGTCGAAGTGAAATGGGAGCGTCACAAAAGGACATCTCAGTCAGACGCACACACACACACACACACGCACACACACACACAGTAAACACTTTTCTATGAACAGAAGCAAATTCATGAAAAGCATCTGTCTTTTTAGTGCACCCGCACATCATTACACCAGTAACGAGCAGGAGCACACGACTCTGAGAGTTAAAAAACAAAAACCAAAGAACCCCAAAACCAAGCGTTCAAAATAACAGACAATCTCCACAGGAAACCACCAGGGACTACGATCAGTCATAGCGTGGCGTTTTCATTTATGTGTTAACCTGGAAAGTACCGCACTACTTGTAACATTATTTTAAGGCGAACACATGTTGAGGCACAAACAGCAGCAAGCATCTAATCGGACACAGTCGTGTTTGAAATGCTGCTGCGACCGACGGGCGATAAACAGCGTTCACCAGATCACGAGAGCAGCTGTTTGGGGAGGGCGGGGCAGGAGTAAAAGACATCCCTCTTCCTGTAACAGGTTAGCGTGGCCTCAGCTGTGTCTTTCAGCTCTTAGTAGTTTCATGATGTGGCTTCATGATAAATAGTGTTTGCAATGATGCTTAAAACAAGCCGGGCGGTGCAGTTTCTATCTGGTGTCTGCAGGCAGCTCGGGGTCATGAACTCCATGAACACCATATGCTTTCCACTTGCTCCCAGGCAGATTTAAGTTGATGGAGTTGGCAGGACACAGTGGTCCGCTGATAAACCGTGACAGGCTGATGTCCGTTGTATAAACAATAGCAGCAACAATAGCAGCAAGGATAAATGACAAAAACCTTGCTGACATCCAGGCTGTAAAAAAAACCCCAAAACATTTCATACGTCACCTCTGACATCAGCCCTGCTCAGAATTCAGTGTTCATTTCTGCGAGGCACAAATCACATTAGACGTACATGGTTCTGGTTCCAACTGTATTAATAGCCAAACGCAATTAAATCAAAATAATTAATCAGAATTTAACTTCTGTTCTTGGACACGGCAGCGTGCACGGCGCCAAGGACTGTGCAGGTGACGCAGCTCATAAAATCACAGTAAAACAGCTGAACTTTTCAGGCAATTAGAACATTGTAATGACGATAACCGTCACGAATGGTTTATCATCCCCCAACGTCTCCCATCGTGTCGGGATAAAGAAATAGGAAAGACAGTTTTACTGCGTCTTCATGGCGGTCGTTAGAGTCCTCCTCCTGCTCCGGAGGGCTTTTCTCATTCCACTAAGGTTGTAACATAAAACATCAGCACACAAAAAAGTGCTGTTGACGTTGCAGAAACGGCTGTTTGTGGGCTTCAGCTCTTTCCAGCTACTAAATGAGCGGCTGCACCTTTTGCCGTGAGCTGCAGTCAGCTGTAACTTATTTATGCACATTTAACGTCTGCGTGTGGAGAGAAGGTCAGTGAAGATGCTGGAGTATCCAGCAGACATCACTGTGGATGCTGCGTGTTGTACATGACGGTGGAGGAGGATCTTAGCTGAAGATTTGTTCTGTTACTATGAAACAACTCAGGTCCATCATCTCCTCTGTGCAATTTGAAGAAAAAAATGCATTGTTTTTTGTTGTTTATTATATTCTATATATTGTTTATCACATGCTTACCTAGATTTCTGTCGTACCTGTAATTTCGGAGAGTAATATTTCTGTTATATTAGATGTTAGTACACCTACAGATGATAATAGACCTGCAAAATTCCTCCACTGTAGGACAACAACGGCTGATCCTCTATTAACTAGATGTACGTTAACAGTCTGTCTATAGTATCTATATATTGATGGTTCACACGTGAACCTATGGTTTAATTTCCACAGAAGAATCCATCACGGACAAATATTTAAGCTGAATTAAAACAGCTTGAAAGGATTTTTAAGACAAAGCCGAGACTTTGAAATGTCCATAGACTCAAAACACATCTTTGTACGATACGTCGGTGTGTGGTGGAGTGTCTCTCACAGCATTCCAGGTTTATTCCTTCCAAAACACGTGGAGTGAAGTGGAGAACAACACCTGGTTCACAAGAACATTCACGACTCCGTCTGAACCGGCTCTTCATCCGTCTGTTCACAGGGAAACATTCGCCGGATCGTTTGAAGCGCAGCCACAGAGAGACGTGGTCTCACAGCGTCAGATTTCCACTTTGAGATACACAAGTGGATCCAGTGCCCCGAGGTGTCTTATTGTTGACATGTTTTTGCTGCTGATGTTGTTGTTGTTGTGGATGCGGGCTGGGAGAGGCAGAGACGAGGCGACCGAGCTGCGTCAGTCTCTTGTTGAACCAGACTTTGTGGCACTGCCTCCGTCTTTATTTCTCTCTCCGTCTTTTCGCTCCTTTTCCCTCCACTTTCACCACTCAAATCTGCCGTGAACAGCGGTGACCTAGAAAATTCAAGGTGTCGTGATTTTGCTTGACAAAATGGGACGACTCGGTTTTGTCCCACAGAAACCTTCCATCTGTGCTTTTAAAGCTTTTTTTTTTTTATTACAGCTGAATAATATGATACTTTCAGTTGTTGCCAGAAATTGAAACACTTTGATTTCCTTACGATCATCGAATAACTTGGATAATTCAATGCAACATAAGACACAGTTGTCGACAAAAGATTTACTTTTTCAAGACCAGGGCAGGTTTGTGGCTGAATAACAAAGGTTTATTCACTAAAATGTGCTTGTCAGAATCGAGGCTTCACTATAAATAATGCTGCACTGAGTTTTCAGAAAACAGTCTGTGTAAAATAAATAATAAAAAAGAAACTTTATTGTCTTTTAGAAATTGGGAATGAAAAGAGCACATTGTCTTTTCTTTTTTTTTTCCGAACTGAGCTCAGACGAAGCCTGTCTTTCGTTTTGGAAGAAAACTTGAAACTGCCACAACCACAAAAAGAGCAGCGCGTGCGTGCGCGCGCACGCCAGCGCCGTGTGCCACATCCAGGCTGTCACTGTGGCAGAAAGCTTTGTGCCTCTGTGACAAACAACGGGCTGAACTGACACTGTGTTTTTAAAAGCGTCTATTCAAATGATGCATTACACATTCTTCCAATCTCCGATCATTTGTTAAAGTAAAAGTTAAAGGCGTGGGGGGGGGGGGCACGAGTGGGCATGAGCGAGGATGACGGGCACGAGAGAATGGCGCTAAATGAGTCCGAAAGCTGTTTGTGTTTGGGAAACAAAGTGAAGCACATGCACGTGAAGGACGGGCGAAGGGAGGAGCTGCTTTCCTCACCTCGACACTGAGATTGGACGAGATCCCACGGACTGCTCCTTTAACCATCTTTACGAGCTCTAACGGGGTGATGCAGCGAAGTTGTCTGACACAAACTGGCAGCAAACTCAACTGTCATGACAGTCAAATACAAATCCGTCAGGACTTGAAGAGTATCAGGAGATTTTCTGCGTCTTCACCGTGCGTGCACGCAGACATGAGCGACACACTGCAGCTCCACGCGTTTCATCTCAAAGCTTCAACTTCAAAGCGACAATCCCACACATTTTTAATGAGTCAATCTTTCAGACTCATAAAAAAACGAGCATCAGCATCATTTGAGAAGTGACTTTCCTGATGCAGTCAGACTCATACAGAGAAGGAGGAAGGAAATGGAACACGACGGGGTTCATCTGGTTCACAATGTGTCTTGGAAACCGTGGAAACGGAAAAATCCCAAGAGTAGAACAGACACTTTCATCCAAAGTAGATAAAAAAATCTAAAAGGTATTAACAGTATCTGATGGGTCACCTTTACCGCGAGTGTTGGATATTAATTCGCTCACGTTTAAGGGCAAAGGAACATCATCTTTTGGGTTAAACATGCACAGGTTCCTCTGGGTTGTGCACGTCTCAATCCCACAGTTTCAAAAACTGACAAAAGTTGCTCTGAGCACCATGTCGGGGTCGAGAGCTTAAAGTTAACGAACACCCTGCTGGGACTGGGCGTCATTGTGACGCGCTGAGGGCTGTTTGGACTGAAATAAACCAAAAAAAAAAAAAAAAAAACAGACGCAGGGGTCGACCTCTCCTTGACAGAACCTGCGTCTACATTTCCAGTACTTTAACTTACTGACTTTATGAACCAGGAGGAAGTACCAGCTTGATCCCGCAATACACAGAGCGTATATCCAGAGATAATTAAAAACAGCAGACTCCAGCTCGCAGCATCACTTTGTCAGTGCTCTCGCTTGGCATAAAAGAGGTTGTCTAATCATCTGATTTGTATTCTATTAAGGAAGACCATTAGTCACAGTTCTGTTTATCACGTCAGCATGCATCTTTTGTCGTTTCCCCGGAGACAGAAATGGGAACAAAAAAAAAAAAAAACAGATAAAACAGCTGACCACATGCCACCATGCATCTCCTGGGTCTCCCCTGACAATCTTCTTCCATCAGTGGGTCAATCTGTTGGCAGATGTTCTGCCGAAGACATCCGCTAGCTCAGCGTGACACCTTCTGCTCACTCAGAACGCCTGAGTGACACATGGTCGCACAGGATGAAGCTCGGTCATGTCTGCGTGAAGCCGTGCGCTACCGGACACGCCACAGACCGCATGAAGGTGGCGTGGTGCTTTGTGTGACACCTGAGAGGAGGAAAGCAGCACCGGGGTGGTAAAAAATGATCAGTGATAGCACTTAGGAACCATAAAAGGAAGGTGAACCCTGTGGAGACCTCTTCTAAACCGCAGCCTCTCTGGGAGAACCTTTTTGCTACATGCTGAGAAGATGCTGCTCCGAGTTCCCAGTTAAACTTTCCTTCCTCTCTTTCGCTGTCACTTTTTTCAATCCGCTCTTATTAAATGCTGAGAGGTGTCGCGACATCAAGAGTCGGGCGGGATAACCGTAAGAAACTCTTGAAAATCCATTTGCTGTCATAGGATACATTTGATTTGTGTCAGCGAGGCGAAGAGTTCACTTTGAGATCAGACGTAGTTCTTCAGTGGAGGGGTTCACCACAAGGCCAGGGGAAAAGGCTGTATCCGACTCGACGCTGCTATTTTCTGAGCCGCCGAGAGAGAGATGACGTTAATTTGACACGCACGCAAAGGTAAACCAAGCATATGTAAACAATTTCAGCTATGTGAGAGATAGGTCTGGGCCCCTGCGGAGGGCGGCTTTGACTCTGTCGACCTTTTTGCTCCTTGAGGCAGAAACCTGAGCGGGGCCAATTGCTGAGGGCGAGTTGGAGGAAAGACAGCGCCGAATTAGATTTTTAGGACTGACGGAGGAAAGAATACATTCAAAAACCGCACACGTACACACACTGACACACTCACATACACACAGCTTGACCTGCTGTCATGGAGATGCAGCTGCGTCTCCTCCTGGATCGACCCTGAGGGCTGCGACATAACAGCTGCATCCAACAGCTCCTGTCCTCCGAGTCTCCATTCTGTCCCTCCTGTCTCGACCTCTGTGCCCTCCCACGGCCGTCTTTTACTTTTTGAGGAGCGTTGCATTTTTCTGTTCCGGGCTGACTGGCTACACTCCTCCGTTGTCGTAAGGGCCGTAAACACGACAACTGATTTGTGAACTGTATTTTAACACCTGATCAGAACTTTTGTCTTCTTGTGCCTTTACCATACCCGTCGTCACCCTTAGCCATCGATCTGGAATCTTTGGAATGTGCTGGAAAGCGTTGTTTTTTATGGTTTACCATCCATCTGTGCATTGTGTTGCTCTTTGTGTAAGTTTACAATGGTGGAAGAGAAGGTCAGACTTCTTTTCTCAGAAGTAAGCACCACCGCCTGTGACAAAGGCCCACTGGCACCTCTGCTGTGTACGATAAGGAGGTGAGATGAAGATTCATCAACGGCACATTAAAAACAGACAAAACAGAAGAAGCAGATACGAAGATATTTTCTTTAAGAAGCGACGTGTCAGGAGGTACGGAAAAGAAAACGGCCTTTCCATAAACGAGTTTTGTTTATTTATTCTATTTTATATTATTTGTAAATATGTATCATTCACAGGTTCAGGTTATTGGGTTCATACTAATATTGTCGATTAGACTATTGTTATTGCTGTTTTGACTATTTTTGTTGTTTGTTTACTTTGTAGCGTTACGCACACGTGTTCAAAATAAAAGCAGCCCCAATCACTCATTCATAGCCGTTCTGGGAGTTCCTCACTCGGCACAGAACAAACAACGCCAGCACCGGTTAGCTCAGGTTGTTTGTCTTTCCGCTGTGTGTCACACATTTTACAGTCACGTCTTTTTTTTCTGTTTTGAAATGTCAAATTCCTGTGTGAAAGCACACGCTGGGGAGGCATTTAATGCCTCGGCATAAACAGGGACTCTCTCTGTGTGTACGTCTCTCACCGCCTTACCCGAGTCAACAGGCGTTTGTTGGGATAACACACGAAGATGCTCTCTCGTGCCCGACTTTCACCATCAATTACCCAGGTTGGAGTCAAATCTGAGGGGGAAACTTCTCCTGCTCTCCAAATAAAGCAGGAGCATTCCTCTCAAGGAGACGCCGGTGCCGTATTTCCCTCGGGTGCTTGAACCATATGGGCACGCAGGAGCACACCAAACACGTTCCAGGGAAGATGCTTTCACACAAAGGTAGTGTGTGTACTCGGGATCCTGCAGCGGGGTTTAAAGACCTGTATAAAAAATGCATGTTCTCATTCTGGGATGAAGAAATTGCCGCTCAGTGGCTCAGTCGAGGTGGACCAAACATCTCGTCCACCAAATATTTGGACTGGAGCTTGGACTAGTCTGTGGTGCAAATACTGACTGAGACACACACGTCTGCCATCTTTTCCTTCTTTCCCGATGCCATCACACCTCAATAGCTTCTGGCAGGATTAGTTTGAAGCTGCTTCGCACCTCCTGCCTTGAGTGCAGTGGAATCAACCTGGAGTTTCATTTCGTCAGGTGTGAACACAGTAATCACACCGAGTGAACCGGGTGGTCGGGATCGGCAGGTGTGGTTCTCCACAGTGACAACAATCACTGATCGTCACAGTGATCCAATGTTCTGAACTCCTCAGATGATTCAGACCAGAGCAAACAAGCTCAGTTCTACTCTGTTTGGTTCCACACCGGCACTTTTTTATCAAGCAGACGGAGCAGGACATGTTCAGCACTCTGCCGTCTCTCCTTCCAGCTCGTATAATAAACCTTCCACCCAGACAACGAACACACAAACATCTGTTCTTCAGTAACACACCGCGATGTGTGTTTTGTGCACATGATGAACGTGACGAGGAATAAAGAACTGCATGGCGATGACTGGTAAAACTGCTGGTTACTCCTGTGCATAAGATGGAGAGTGCATGGGACGGCCCTCTATCTGTAGTGACCAATCAGAGACCGCCACACTATGACATCACCTTTATCACCGGCTCAACTCGCTTGGACCCTTGACGGAGAAGGACGTGAAAAAAGTACAAGGTACCAGGTGTTGGAGCAGGCACAGAAAGATGTAGAATTATCGGTGTATTCATGTGTATTAATTTCATTGCGGTCAGAGTTTGCCAGGCGGGTTTACAACAGCTGAAGCCGCTCGTTAAAATGGTTCCCAACAGGAGGAGCCTGCGACTTGCTGGGGTCTCTGTTTTACATATCAGAGTTCGTCGTCTCACTCTTTATGTCGTTTCCTTCTTTAACACATCTCTTTCATCCTCTCCATCCCACAGAGGCTTTTGCTATCATATCTGCTGTCACGCAGGGTAAAAATCGTCAAAGGGAAATTGTCACCATCACTCCCCTGCCTGTCGGCGCTGCCCTGGTTTTGCTTTGCCCCCGTTGTGTCGAAAAAAGAAAAAAAAAAGTAGAAAGAACAAGATTAGAAAATGGAAACGTGGAAAAAGTCTGACTAGGAGGGTCGGGATGCAAGCCGAGTTCATGTGTGTGACATTTAGGCAGACGGAGTACACGTGTGAACAATGTTTCTTCTTCCTGCGGTCAGTTTCCTTCTGCTCCTCAGCAGCCACAGAACAGTAGCAGCGTAGGATAAAAAAAAACTGATAAAAAAACAGAACCGTGGTGGTAAAAGGCAGATGTGAACCCGGATACTAACACAGGGTCACCGCTGGGCCACTGGTGCCGGTCCCCCGAGGGGCCTCCAGGCTCCAGGTGGCGGCACAGTAAACGACTGTGGGACTTCAGACTGACTCGACCACAATCTGAACAAAACACAAGTTTGCTGTTTGGGTGGTTTGCGTGTCCGTCAGCAGACGGCGCCAACGGTGGTGCAACGGTTACAGCTACTTCCCTCTGGTGTTGGGGGTTGAGAAAAAAAGAAAGAGTCGGAGACACAAAATAAAAACAAATAGTGTGTTTGTAGACAGATTCCCGCTTCAGTCATATTGACTCAGGATTCATTTTCTAATGAAAAAAGTCTGAAATGTTGATGAAGCCCAGGACTCATGCAGAAAACAATTAGAATGGAATTACATAAGGAGGATAAACGTTAAGCTAATAGAATCTAAATACATCATTATTTATTAACATGAATTAACATGAGAAATTGTAGCTTTTAAACAATGGAAGCAGGAACTTCCATGATCCCACATTCATTTGTAATAATATACAGATTTATTGTCATTCCCAAACAAAATGTGCTGGAGAATTAATTTTAATCATGTTTGTATATGATATCGGACTAAAAGATCATGTAGGAAAATCGTGTCAGTGTAGAAACAGTTAATATATGAAGAAAAAAAAACTGCTACAACATGAAGTCCTTTCGATCCAGCGTGGTTAATCGGAGAGGACCTATTGTCCACCGCAGGAGCCCCGAGGACGCTGGCAGCAGGCCCGCTCACAACCAGCCAATAAATAAAGGAACATCATGTCCCCCGTCATTTACGGAGCTGTAAAGGTCTGAAGGAGTCATGTACGACAGAATAAATACAGTAGATCTTTTTCAACGTATACGTGTGCTTTTACTGTGAAGTTACACACCGACATGTCTTACATTGTGTCACATTCCGACACTGTAAAACAATACGACCCTTGAGGACGATTCGGTCGCATCTTTTCAGCCCGTCACGTTAAACTCCTGCCGTCTGGAGTGAGTTCTTCCTCCATTTGTGTCTCATTTGCATTTAAAAGCACTTTCTGAGAAACCTCCCTTCTTTTTATTGTTTTCTTTCACTTGAGCCTGTCGCTGGTCTGCAGTCACGATGAATTAAGGATGAGCACAACGCACAGGCAAGAATGTGCCAAAATTATTTAGCCTTTGCCTGAAACCAAAGGTAATTGATGCTATCGGTTAGCGTGCGTGTTGAAAAAGTGAATCAATAGAGGACAGAGCGATATGCCACCGCCGTCTGTCGAACATACTGGCATATTGATGTGCTCCTTTGAGCTGCAAATTAGTGGAAGTGACAGTATAATTGACCTCGGAGGAAGAAAAGACAGAATTTTAGGGGGAAACAAAGGATTCTTTCACGGCTGTCATGCCCACCAGTGTTCCGTTCTGGTACCAATTATAGTTTCATATCAGGCAAATAGGATCTATTTGAACTGTTTGTTATGTAAATAGATGGAGGAGTTTGGGTGGTGAAGTGTTTTGTAATTTGTGAGCGTCCTGCTTCTCTGTGCTGCCGAAATCAATTTCAGCTCCTTCAGACACGTCAGCGGCGAAGGGCAAACAGTGGCAGTCGAATCCACGTCACACGTTAACTTCCTTAAAAGTCACAGAGTGGCAGATTTATTTTGGAAAATCACACGAACGCGGCTGGTGCGTCACCCCGATTGAGGTCGTCCTTGTGTTGACACGTCCAAAAAGCTGGAGAGTGACAGACGCCGTCAAGCATTAGAGGAAAGATGGAAACCAGGAGTGTTCAATACATGGTGAGGAGGGTCATGTGAGGGTGGTGGAAGATGGAAAAAAAACAGTCCATTTGTTTTGGAATCAGCTCAATGGAGACTTAGAACAGAAACCGTTCAAAATCAGCCCAGACGTATGTTAGTATAAAGAGTCCAGGATTGTTTACTTTTGAGAGATTAACTCAAGTCAGAGAAAACCCACAGAGTTTTTTTCACATACAAATGTCTCACTGTTTAACTGTGAACTCCAGTACGGATAAAAAATGAATAAGACGGCCCGGGGACGACGTTGCATCGCCAGCCAGCTTTAATATTTCATTATTTGGGCTGTGAATTGCAAATGTCTCTTCGATGTTAAAACACGACCGGAAACACTCAAACGTCTCCTTCGATGGACGCTTTGAAGGCATTTCAAAAATCTCCATAATCTGCTTCCGAAAGGGCTCTGACCCAAACATTTGCCTTGAAAAAAAAAAAAAAATCTCCAGCTGTAACAGACATGAATCATCCCTGACCCAGATTCCTCCTGAGTTGTGTGAAAATTTACACCCGAGGTGCGAAGCTTCAGAGTTGAGGATTCACACTAATAAAACTTTGTCACATCTCGGTAAACATTGTGGAAATGACTTCCTGAACCACTACAGACGGAGAACATCAAGACGGATCCGAGTGTATCCGCTTTACAGCCCACAAGTCTCTCAGGAAAGGAGTAAATATTCCCACAGGGTCCAAGTACCTGACGGAGGAGGAAAAACAAAGTCTTCTCTGAAACAATCCGAACGTCGTGTGGATATTAATATTTCAGACTGCCGACAGACCCGCAGACGGGGGCCGACCGGGGTAAAAGCCTCAGGACCTGGTGTGAAGGATCTTCCAAGCTCCCTCTTCGCCCCTGTTAACTATCTGTGTGTCACGCTGATAACCTGTCACCCGGCGAATATGGAGCCGGCATCTTTAAAACATGAGTGAGCGCAGCGCAGTGACGCTGGTGTGCAAGAACGCGGCGCCGTGTGTCGTCTGCAGATCTGCTCGCGATGAGTGTGTGATGGGTTCCCCCCCAGGATGTCATTGCCTCATCATAGGTGCTAGCAAACACACACCCGTCCCAACTACGGTCGTAAATTACAGCTCCCTGTGTTCATAGTGACACGATGATGTTTAACCTTTAGAATCCCCTCCTGGTGGCAGATGGGGCCCAGCATGTACGCGCACAGGCTCCAGGGACAAGAACAGAAATGTACCATCATGTTCGCTGAAGAATAAAGACCCGCAGTGTGAGTAGAGACACATTTTACACGCAGACACACTTCTCCGGGAGGGCAGTGGCACACAAACACCTACGTGGGGCTAAAATTAGCAGCTGTGACATGAAAAGGACTCGGGGACCCCTCGGAACAGATCAGCAACTTCAGCGGCGGCTTGCTGCTGACTGGGCGTTCTGGTTCGCACACAGATGACTCTGTCTCCCTTCCCACAGCGCGTTCCCGGGATATGTTGCAGTTCCTATCTGCTGGGTCAGGGTTTACACCGACTTTCTAAATATCAGGGTCAAATGTCGGATTACTGTACAACGCTTCTCGCCTCTCTCGTTGTGTGTAAACCCTCCGAGAAGGCAAAGGTCCCTTTTCCCAACTGCAGCATTTTCAGGCCACTTAGATGACGACCGACGACTGAAAAGATCTTTTCTGTCGAGGGCAGAGCTGCAAACACTTCTCAAAGGCCTGTGAAGGACTTTTTTTGGTTTGTTTACAAAATGTTATGCTAACCACATTAAAAAAAAAAATCATTCAATTTCATTCATTCCACAAAAACGTAAAACTCTTGTGATGCACTTATCAGGCAAAGTGAATATTTTTCGCCAAACACCCGCTGACAGTGTCGATAACAGTGACGACTGCGTCCGACCGGGTCGGTTTTACACTGACAGACATCAGCCATCAGCTTCTGCACCCGTTCATTAGGCGCCCACTTACCATGAAAAGGCCGGCGTGATCACAAAACAACCCACCGCCCACTGCCTACCTGTCTGTCTCTCCTCTCCATCTTAACCTCCGATACCGTTCCTGTTCCCTCGCCCACACACACACACACACACACACACACACACACACACACACACACACACACACACAGCGTTCCGTTAAACCAAAATAGACCGGCCTTCCAACACATTTACATGTCTCATAATGGGGGGAGACACACTGCAGCGTCAGTCATTACGCGCACCATTACAACCCAGCAGTGGACTAATCTCGCACCTCGGTGAGGGACAGCAGCAGGGACAGGAGGAGAGGTGGGGAAGGACAGGCGGGAAGAGAAGGCTGCAGAAGACGCGCTGCGAGGATGGGAGGAGGAAGAGGAGGAGATGTTTGTGGAGAGGCACGGGAGAATGTGGAGGAGCAGTTTGTGGAGGAGGGACGGGTGGAGGAAGAAGCTGTGAAAAGGCAGGAAGTTAAAGGAGGAGCTGAGGAGCAGCCAAAGTCGGAGGAACTTAGGTAGCAAAGATGTAGGATGTAACTACGAGCGGAAGGACGCAGACGACGGTCAGAGGTCGTTTGGGAAACCTCATTAAAACAAACTGTGAAATCCAGATGTTGAATTGTCAGATAACAAAATTACCCTTAGACCAACATTCATCATCGAAAAGCAATTACATCTCACAGCAGAGCAGCAGCAGAGCTTGAGAGAACAAGCACACGAGCCTCCTGAGACGTCTGTCTCACATCACAACATGTCCAGAATCACAGCTCATGGAACACTCTGCTGGTCTTTGCATCCTCGGACCAGAGGAGATCAGGCAGGAGAGATACGGGCAGAGAGATGGTGGAGTCGGGGCTGTGTCACACCAGCTCTGCATCATCAGAAGGCGGTTTGTTTAGAAAACAGCGAGTTGGTCAGAAATGATCATGGAGGAGCAGCGAGCAATGTTTGTGGAGATCTGGGGTGGAGAGGGAGGGATCAACAGCAGGAGGAGAGAGTGGAGCTGTCAGAATCCACTGTGCAGCTCCAGGTGAGCACTGGGCGACACACACACACACACACACACACACACACACATCCATTTCAGTCTCATTATGATTTGTTCATAATCGAGCCTCAAA
>JBBMJM010115732.1:3865-15191 GCA_037832705.1 Centriscus cristatus
AGAAGGGATCAGATCGTCATGTCTGTCATGTTGGTGAAGCAACATCCTCTTTACACATTATAAAGACCAGGTTACAACAAAAGTAACCAGAAATGACTCATACAGTACCGTTGTGGCAAGAGATTTCCACATCCCAACGTTTATTCCAGTAAATTCTGCTTGCAATTAGTCGTGAAGTTTTCACATACTCACACACAGAAATATGTCCTAAACGTGCCATAACGAAAAATAAAACTCTCGCGGCTGCAAATTATGTAAGTGAGGGAAATCTGTTTCCTTCTGTGGTCCAAAGTGACATTTGGTCAGGATCTCATAAAACCTGGACCAGACCGAACACGTCGGATTGAAAAAAAAAAACAATCACAAATAAATCAACAGCTCAACAATGGAGACGAGCTGTGAGCGTCTCAGCACGCCAGCCTGCTGGGAAGTAACTCTGCATATTTCATCCGGTGCTCACGTCGAGCAATCCACTGCTAATTGCAGCCAATGCAGCCGAGAATGACATCAGCGAGATGGAAACATCACTACTGGCTACTGACTGGCTGACCGAGCGAAGCACAGCATGCAGGGAACATCCTGAACAGCTGCTGTAGAAGGGCGACAGGTTCGGGGTCTGATTTCATAATATTTAGCAGTGACTTTTATTCTTTGGGATACTGAAATTGAATTAAGATGTTTCCACATGACAGCATTCATGTGTGTTGAGAGTGTGTGTGTGTGTGTGTGTGTGGGGAGGGAAAAGCCAGGGGTGGGGAAGGTCAGTGCACTCTGATGAGGCCCACTCACAATGCCTCCTTTTCACAGATGGGCTGTTCACAGGGCCCAGCCCACCTCCTGCCCCTCCCTCCCAGTTCAGCTCTATTCCTTCCCGGATCCCTCTGTCTGGTGCGAGTGCTATGGGAGGGAGGGCGGTCTCTCTCCACCATTAATGTTTTCTTTAGGAACAGGCTGCTGCTTGTTTGACTTCCAATGAAAACAACGCAGGCGTTTGCAGTTTGAACAAATTGTCCAGTGTTGTCCGGTGCAGAGCGGGGGCCAACGCAAAGTGAAGGAAGGCCAGCGGAGCGGCGCGGCAGGGAGAGAGAGGTATGTGTGACGTGGACTGCAGGTCGTTACATCAACCAGTCACACATCCACAGTAAAGGGAGACGCTAAATAGTTTTGAAGCTGACGTGTCGACCGGTGCTCAAGTTCTCAGAGACACTTAATGAAAAGGTGCACGACAGGGCAGAACACGGCTGAGACGGTGCAGCTGGAAGCAGCTGGAGAACATTTTTGATAAGAGCACAGCAGGACTGGTGCAGAATCTGTACTTGAGACCGACTGGAGCAAGAGAGGATAAGATACGATCTCTGCAGACCGTTTTAATTCTTAAATGACCCCAGAGATGAAAGGTTGAGAACTCATTGGGTCCAAGTTCCTTGTTCGTGAGACAAACTGACTCCATGCCAGGTATATTTCTCCTAAAGCCTCGTTCCACTGCCCTCACACCTGACCTCACCTGCCTCCACATCCCCATCTCCCCCCACAACAGTCAATAACTGAAGTGTGTCATTCAACACAAATAGCATCCATTTCTATAAACATCAACAACAAAAAAATGCATTTCAATTAATTTTTAAAATCAAACTAGAGATAAAAGACTGCTCATGCATATTTACCGTATCTGAGTCGACGGGCTGGAACAAGAAGTCTGTGGCCTGTTGGAATACGACGTTCTTCTGAACAAACAGCTTCTGGTGAAACTCCTGTATTATCTGTGTGTGTTTGGGGTGGGGGGGGATAAAAGAGAATGGATGAAATGGACCTTTTAATTTCAATATTAATGTGAGGAAAACTTTGCTGGTCATACTGAAACGGGAACACCAGTCCACAAGGCAGTGAATTTTGGAATATTTACAATAGGTTTTCTGTTTTTTGATGCAAGTTCTATTGTAAAAACACACTGGAAAATAAGCAAAATAGCACCAATGTAAAAACAACAACAACAAAAACCTGTCACATAACACAGAGCCGATCCATTTCTGGGGAGTTGTGTTGACACAGGAAGCACATGGGCTGAAATGTGAGTGCAACTGAAAACCACTGACTACACCCACTGCTTCTCTGTCTAATGATTTGCTCATATTCTGGCCTGAGAAGAAACTAAACGCCACTCCAGAGAGGCAAGACGACCTCTGCAGAGCCCAGGGAAGGAGGGGTGCAGCTCGGATGCATGTAACCGATGAGCCCCCGAGGTAACTCAGACCATTCAATTAATCAGCAGCTGTGAGGAAGCCGGGTTCGGGTCTCTGGGGCGCTGGTGCTCCAGTGAGACGTCTTACCCCATTAGAGTTGTTCAAGAGCTGGTCGAACATGTTGTGAGCAGCCTGGTACGTGTCCAACTCAGTCTGACACAACGCGACCAGGTAATCCTTCACCTGCTCATAAATCCTGCCATTCAACACCTGTGAGAGCAGATACAAGTGTGTTTTTGGGTTTGTCACTCGTCCCTCTCGCCCCATCCATCTGCCCGTTCTCACCTTGATGCAGTCGGTAAGGTCTGTGTCGTAATAGCGCCGCTGGTGAGCGTTAGCAGCTGCTAGAGTGAGAAGGTAGTCGTTTCTGGCATGGGTGGCTTTGGAGTTACACTCGCTCCTCTTGGCTTTCAGCTGGAATGCAGAAATCCACACTGCTGACTGCACTGAACACCAAAATGTCACAAGATGCTTTTTTGTATGTGGAAAGAAAAAAAAAAAAAAAGAAGAAGACATACCTTTACACTAGCTCTCTGCAGACTCGATCTGGACTGGAAGAGACTTAGCTTGGACCTGCACAGAGGAAAGGAATGAAGATTTTAGAGAAAACGTTTGTTGCCTCTGCCAAGGAGATTATGGTTTTGTTGTCTGGTTTTATCTAATTCCCTTTGATACGTTATCACACAGGTTTGATCATCTGGAGTGTGTACTGGAAAAAACATCCCTGTTCAGAGTGTCATGATAGACTTTCTAGTTTCTAGGTGTGGGGGGGTGATACAGCTGCACTCTGCAGTCTTGCAATTTCCAACACAAACTCTCATTGGTCGGACAAAAGCACAGTTTTACTTTGATGAGGAGAAAATGAGGGACAAATGCAGAACTGTTGCATTTCATTTTTGATACTTTCTGTAACATTTCAATTCGTTGCTGTGCATGTTTGGGGTTTCCAGGAGTATTTTCTGGGGAAACGGTAACCTGAACACTATCTACAGAGTTCCAGGTTCCTTCCAGACCTGCTTTACGACTGTATTGTAATTTTAATGTGTAATTCCCCCCCATATTAAAAACTACACCAGAAACTGAGGAAGTGTGTACGGACAGATGTTCAGTGGAGCCGTGATACGGAAGGAACAGAAAGTTGTTTGGCTCATACTTGGCATCCAGCTCTGCCTTCTCTCGGACCGCCTGTGCCATTGTCTCTGCCTCCTGGTACTTCTTCCTGCTCTTGGTCAGGTCCTTCACAGACTCCTGCAGCTCAGCTTGGACCTCGGTCAGCTGGTCAATACACTGACAACACACACACACACAGAAAATACCAGAGACATTTCAATTCATGGAAAGTTCTGTCCCAGAACATGCCAAAATGTTCTGCCTTTACATAATCGACATTGTGGTTTGTGGGCGCGAACGCTGCAAGGCTGAAGGCAAAACATGGCCAGCAGCTACCAAAGAGAAACACGGGCCACAGGTGCCGTCACCCTTTTAGTACTTGGAGTTAGTGGGAGGACTGATAGCAGGCGTCAATGATAAGAGCAGCAGCAGTGAGGTCAGACTGTTTATTACCCACTGACCAAAGATGAATGTGTGTGCTGATACCCGTCACTACAAGTACCGCACATAAGAGCACCACACCACTGGTCGTACTATACTACCGTCATTTCCGGACTATAAGCCGCTACTTTTTTCATACGTTTTGAACCGTGAGGCTTATACAAAGGTGCGGCCAATTTATACATTTTTCTAACAGCCGCCAGGGGCGCTCCAGCAGAAAAAAGTGAGACAGGTGGAATATGTGGGCACCTGCGGCTTATAGACAGGTGCGGCTTATGTATGCGCAACATGTTTTTTCCTTTAAAAATATACGGGGTGAGGCTTATAATCAGGTGCGCTTTATAGTCCAGAAATTACGCTTAATTAAGCTTCTTTTAAACAGCAGCGATTACTTGAGTCCATCTGTTGGAACCTCCAACCACGTTACCTTTCGTAGCTGCTGCTCCTTCTGCAGCCTGACTGTCTTTGCCGGATCAGCAACCTGAACTTTGTAGTTGTCGCAGGCGCTGATTCTGGACTGGGTGACCTGAATTGTGCCCTCCAAATACGCCCTCCACACACAATACATGTTCCTGAAGCGAAAACACACACACACACACATTGGAATTCTTTCAGCCGACTCAAGCACCTACTGTGACGCTGCATTAATGCACAGACAGAAGAAGAGAAGCTTTAAAGGAAGCAACACTATAAACGTTTCATTTGGCCGAGATGCGCCTTCAAATGTAAGACGATACGCCTGATGAGCATCGTCAACCGGCAGAGGAAACATATAAACGGTTCACACGATCCTCCCTCTGGTGAAAGCAGTTACCTGTGATCTGTTTGTTCTTCTGACGGGCTGTCTGGCCAGTCCCTCTTCAGATACTGATTGGCCAGCTTCTGGAGAGCCTGGGAGAGACAAAGTGAGGATGACCTTTCACCTCTGACACCAACACACATTTCCCATGTCTCTTTTTCAAATGGGATATGCTCGGAAGCCTGTGACTCCCCCTGACCCTGCCCTGTAAATCACCAGGCAGCCAGAGTATATAGACCGACGCAGGAGAGACACTTGATTCTTTCCTTCCAGCAGAGAGAGCGGAAAGACCATCGTCCATTTCCTGCTTTATCCAAAACCTACAATTCAGATCGAGAGCATCGGTGTGACTTCGCGCCACATGGACCCGCTACCCCGTCGGACACATTTACAGGTGGACATCTGACAAAATTACATTTATTTCAACCGCATTCTGGCCTGAAGATATATTTGGTGTGTGGCTCGTCTTTGAGGAAACCAAACAGCAAGACAGAGTAAATAAAAGAGAAAGAGTTAGGGGACTCTTTGAGTTTATGTCTGCTATTTTACAGAAATAAACCTCTGCTGGAACCAGGAATAACTAGAATGGTGGTTTCAACACTGTGCAGAAACCAAAAGTGGAACATTTTTGGTGCAGACAGTTTAAATTTGTTTATGACATGAACAGAAATGGTTTTGTTTGGGTTCTTACGATCAGACCCAGTTTGCTGTACAACACTATTCTGTTTAATACCAACACCAGACTATTTGGTTCAAATCTCAGCAGATAATTATGGTAACAGAGAAAATGGTAAACAAACAAACATAAACACAGAGAAATGACTTTGAAGTGATGTTTTTAATCTTTAAGTTCCCTGTTTGGTCATTTCAGAAGCGTCCCATCTATCCTTCCTCCATCCCCCCCTGAAAAGAGGCAGACGTGACGATGGCCCTGAACTCGGCGGCACTGGTGGCGATCTCGGTGCCAATTCTTAAAAGCCGCTACAAACCGGACCATTGTGGCCAAAGAGAGAATCGCCAAATGAGCTAGCCTAGCAGACATGCCTGAATGGTGATTTGGAACAAGGGACGGGTTGGCGGAGGAGGGATGCGAGGACGGCAGAGGAAGAGCCGCACAGAGGAGGACATTTTATCACCCTGTGTGATTTGAATGGCAATCAGCTGAAGGCAGCTTGCAGGTGTAAGGGACTTGAACAAAAGAGGGAGGGGGTTGTTACCAAAGGAAAGCAAGTGGCGCAGAGACACTCTGACCCACTTTGTGTCAACCACGGGCAGCGGGTGTCTGATTGATCATAGGACTCGCGACCAGCACAGTCCGCTCCAACTGAAATCTTTTTTTTTATTATTATTATTATTGATGATGACAATCAGGAACGAAAAAACAAAACACTGAGTGAATCATTAAAATGTAAAATGTTACCATGATTAACATAATTAGCATAGCATATCAATTAGCATATTAGCTTTAAGAGATCTGTGTGTACGTTATAGCACACGACACACACGCTGACTATCCAGATCCAATGACGACCAGAGGCTCTGCGTGTTTGGCAGCACGTACAAGCACACGCAGCTGTTCCCGGTAATGGACTAAGACAAAGTATGTCAGAGGACAAGTCACACTGAAGGACGTGTGCACACAGTGTGAGGAGGTCCAGCAGCTCTGAGGTTCAACAGCATCACAGCGAAGACAAATGAACATAAACAGAAGATCATGCTCATGATGACACGTGGTCCAGAACGCATGAGAACTGATGGAAAGAAGATCATTCCGGAACAAAAATCATTCCTGTGATGCTAATTCTGAGTATTCTGAGTAAGCAGAGCCTGCTAAATCCTACACAATGCCCCTTTAAATTAAACATCAGCACGATCACTTCATCGTCAGACTGAAATACTATATTTACCTTCAGCGGACGCACACATGAATTTTCAAACATCTGTCCGACCGTTGTTTATGCTCAATTTCAACGTTATAAACCAGATGATAACTACACTGATAAATCAGCTGCCAGACACATGCTCGCAGTTTGAAATTGACTCTGGAGCCAAACACAACTTGAGAGAAATGTAATTAAAAAAAAAAAAAGTAACAGACATTCTGTTGCTTTAGTCTTGTTACTGCTCTGGTTCCACTGGTGGTAATAATTTACAGACTAGGGCAGGATAGTTTCAAATACAGAACCCAATAGTAGCGTAACAGGGCTGTCCCATTACAAAACACATCCTTTCCCCATTTCTGACGGACCCAAATGGTGGATCCGATTGTCAAATCCCGGAAAACCTCCTGTAGTTTCTTTTGAATGAATGAGAAGGATTAAAATGAAACACCGTGAATAATGTGATGTGTTTCCGTTAGCGCAGCTCAGGACCAGACGCACATGGGCAAACAGACTGAGAGTCAGACTACAGACGTGCCCCTTCTCTTCACAAAGGTGGTGGACATTCCTCACACGGCTGCAAAGCCGGAACGCCGCCAAAGAGGACCGAAAGGATTTTTCAGACACTCGATTGATGTCTTCAGGAAGCTTGAGGGCAAAAACAACAGCGCGAGGAGGAAACGGACCAGTGGATCACTACTCGCCGTGTGCCCTGCTGAGTTTTCTGACCACACGGACACTAACGATCCACGTCCAGCACTGTCATGTGGCGCTTTCGAGGATTTGACCATGAAAAACAGTATTTGTAGGCAACACAAATAGGAATGTAGGGATGATGTTGAAGCTGTGAGACATCCATTCCTTACCTGGGCATAGTCCCTTTCTACGGCTGCTCTCTTTTGGCTAAAAGTCCTGGAAAAGAGGAAAAGAATTAATGTCTTTTGTCTAGTCATTGTATAAAACTACTCATCTGAGTGGCACCAGTACAAAGTGACACAAAAGAGAGACGGGCCTGGCAGCTTCTCATTCATCATGGACATAACCACAGTGAGATACCAACATCTCGCTCAACTATCTCTCAGGGGATAACGATGACGATCTACGTCCGCGTTGCCAGGTGTACGATGATTTGTCCCTCGATTTGATCATTCCGTGAATGTTTGGTTGTACGCGTTACCTAGGCGACCGTAGCAGTTACTGCTTCATAAGTCATCGGAGTGCCGGTCGGCCATCGCTCGTACCTACACACTACACTACCTACTACATCATCAGCGTTGCCAGGTGGGTTGGTGAGGAATTATCGGAATAACCGTCGTGAGGTTGAATAATTCAGGTTTTTGCGGAGCACGTATCAAGGCCTGCGTCGGCGACACATGTTTTGACTTGGGATGGCCGCCCTCGACCGACGTCTCTGTCCCCACCAAAACAAAGTCAGCAACACAAGCTCTGACGCGCGCATCACAAAAATCTTCCTGAAATTCCTGAAACAATTTTTTTTTGCTAGCGCTGCATCCTAACATCTACTTCTAAGTATTGCGCTTACACTATTACAAGCTAATGATGTTTTAATACAAACTTATGCAAAATGTTGGGAAAAGTAGAGAGGTCATTGACCTGGGAACAAACTGACTGCAGCAAAATCCTCAATAAGCCAGTAAACATGTCAAGACTTGACTCATGTTCCGCCCAGACTCTAAACAATCTGGTTGACTTCCTGGGAGCTTCCCTCTCTTCCTTTGCCCGGCTCTCTTCCTCTTCTCCGCATTTCCAAAGCTCTCGCCGCCACCATCTCTCACTTCCTGTCATCTGCCCCCCCCCCAAACAGAGGTTTTGCTGACAGGCTGATACAACATTCACCCAGTTCCACATTGTCTCCACTGTTAGTGTGACTGAACCTCCCATGAAGAGCGACGCAGGCCTTGCCGGAACATCTGGCAGCTCTCTATGACCTTAACTTCCAGCTGTTTGGAAGTTTAGAGCTCCGCCACCAACCACAGACAGGAAGTGGGGAGCCAGTGGGCTGTCAAGTCAACCCAACACTAAGGCTGAAAACACAACCTTTGGCTCCTCAGCCTTTGAAATGCCTACACATGTGAGCACAATGCTGTCTGTGTTTCTCTGCGGCGACTTTGTCGAGTCCATGTTCTATATGCGTGATCGTTCCCGTGCACAAACCTCTGAGTGCATTTCGTAGAATAATACAGAAACTTCCGGCGATAGCGACTGAAAGTGAGCTGATCTTATTGCGGCAGGTCTTCTACTCACAAATCACCTTTAGGGACGATTGCATTTTGTAGTCAGACACAGAAGTGCCGTGGTTAAGTCACATGACCCAAACAGTCCAATCCCGGCAGTGGCTGTCTGCGGAGTCGCATGTTGTGGAGGTCTGCGGGACCGCGCCACTTACCCTACACCATCGGTATGCAGTTTGATGCAGAGGCATAAGTCTGACTTAAAACACTGGTGTTTGTGGCGTTGTTACTGAAACGGCCGAACATTTTCTCCCATCCGTTTATAACTGTGAAAGTTACGTCCATTCCTGAAATACCGCGCACGTGACGATCCCTTTGACTGTCAGAACCAGTTCAGGATTTTCCACACGCAGCAACAAAGGTAAAGTGTGTAATCCACTGCAGCCGCTGACGTTGTTCATAGGTCTTGACCGTGGAATAAGAATGTCTCCGTGATATTTGATCACATCTCATCGTGCATCACACCGCCACACCGAGGCAGACGAAAATGTTGTGTTACTTTGTGTGAATCGTTGATAGACAAAACGATTTATAAATTCAACCAGATTAAAGTGACCGTTGCCGCCACAGTTCCACTGGTTTGACTGTGTTTTATGCTCAAAAAGCCTGGCAACACCTCCGCCCGCAGCTGCTCACCTCAGGTCCTCCAGGAGGTCACACTCTGTCTGGTGTTTGATGTGTAATCTGCTCATCTGCTCAGCGTGAGTGTGTTTCAGCTCCTGGGTAACCCGGACCTGAGTGGGGTAAGAAAACAAGTGTTAATTAGAGGGAAGATTTCAGCATAATTCCCAGAGGACATGCTGATGACAAGAGAAGCTATTCTGCTGAACTCACGAGTTTCAGGCTAATTGGCAGAAAGGGTTAATATGCAAGGTACTAAGTCCCACAACTGATAACAGTGTCTTGGGAATTAAATTGATGTATTAAACGCGGTGACTGTCACAGAAATGACAAATAAAAAAACTTTGGGAAACTATTTTTTCTCCGCAGACCGTTCTGTACAGAAACACCAGAACCAACAAGACTACGACTGCTCAACTCAACGGCTTCATTCATGACTACTCTCTAACCTTCTGTCTGTCTAATCTAATCCCCAGTGAACCTTTCTCATAATTTAGAGATATCTCTCTTGGGGTTTTCCATTCAGCCATGAGATTATAAAGGTGGTATGAACAGGAAACTAACTTTTTTTATTATTCCTTGTTTCCACTGTGGCTGATTAGACTCAGATTAGATTTGGGAAAACCACTTCTGAAACGATTTGGTGATGCTGTACCACAGTTATTTCGAAATTAATTCAGAATCCAATTACATAACATTATTCAACACTACCTGCTGGACTTAACAGAGTATTTTACATCTTACAACCGTTACATTTGGTGGATTATTTTCAGAGCTCCAACCACAAGCGTCTCTTGAACGTGAAGAAAAAACCTTGACCGAACTTCGTAAAGAAATCTGTCGATTTTACTATTGCATAGTTGTGGAGGGTGGATAAAGTACCGGACAAGACTTAAATCGAGCTTTATCAGAACATGTTGATCAGTTTTGAAAATCGGTCGAGAGAAAAAAAAACGAAAAGCCTTTATCTGCAGTTAAAATCCTAACTTCTGTTTGGTGTACTATTGACAAAATCTGGCTCCGTCTGCGAGTTCCGACGGCCGTGATACACAAGTGATGTGTCGATGTAACACAACACCAGCCAAAACGTCTGGAAATGATTTACTTTTTTTTAAAATAAGTGCAATATGTTTATCGACCACACTGAGAATAATCTTGGCAGTTCCTTCAGTGGGTACAGAACAAGGTAACGGGCTATTTTCCCGCAGGATTTTGTGGCACATGGGACTTTTTCAAATCAACTTTTCTTCTTTCGCTGCAATTTACAGAAAATGACACAGCAAATGTGACGAACAAAACTCACATTCGCAGGGAAAAAAAGGACAGCCTTTCGTCGTCGTTGTAGGTGAGTAACAAAGCGTTCATTTTCAACCATTAAATATGCATCACTTCGACGTTTTCAGACAAGTAACATTAGCTTCGGGGGCTACAACGGGGAAAACTCACCTTTCTCGGTGGGGGTTGCATCCTCGTTTCTTGACATAAAAACTACACAAAAGTCGAAAGTTTATCTGGAAAAGTTTGTGCAAATGTTTCGAAAAAACGACGGCTAACGACAGATATTCCAGCCTGGGTCAAGCGGCCATTGCGGGACAACAGAGTAACGTTAGTAAGTTGAGTCCAGTTGAAAACACTGTGGCCCCGGGGAACAGAAAACACACGGGTCAAGTTTGCCGTGACACAATGTACTTCCGGTTCTATTTTAAAATAAGAGTCGGAGTATAACGGACTACTTCCGTACACAGTCTTCAAAATAAAAGTGTCTACATATACCTCCCTGACGAAAGAAATTCGATTCATATTTTCACCATTTAATTGGGTGCACCTACAACTGATGCAGTATAATATCGCAGACATTAGATAAGGCCAATTTCGCGAGGATTGCTATATCTATTTATTTCTTTTATTACAATTTCTTAGCAGATTCGTTAATTATTTCGCCCATTAATTCATGTCAACAATTCAGCTTAGCAAAATATAGCA
>JBBMJM010115749.1:0-15187 GCA_037832705.1 Centriscus cristatus
AGCCGAGATGGATCATGTGAATTTTATTTGTTAAAATATTTTTTATGACCAGACATCAAAGAACAAGAACAAGAATATATATAATAATATGTATAATATAATAATGAAAAGTATAAGCTTTGTAGAATCAGTTTGGACTAATTTGTAAAATTTCAGTTTGATCATGTAATAAGTTCATTACTGGTAGATTTAGGGTATACGTTTGTGATGTTTCAGTTCCAGCTTGAAGGGCTTCGTCAAAGAAGAGAAAAAATTGTGGAGTTTGTATTTTTGGGGGAGGTTGTCATTATACCTGTTAAGGTGTTTTCTTATATTGTTGAATACAACACCATCAAATGTTGGGTCCTCTAAGGACATGGCAGCATCCACCAACTGCTGTGGAGACTGAAACGTCAACATGACTTCCTTAATCACAGCCTTGATGACTTTTTCCAGTGTGTAAATGCTTTCTAAGACATGAATGTGAGGTATGTTTTCTGCCACTGCCTTGTCTGATAGTCTCCGGATGATGGCTAGGGTGATCTTCAGCTGCATTTTACCATACTTGTGGGGAAGGCACTCGATCAGCTTCATTATCAGAGTGGGCATTAGAAACCTGGTCAGCCTCTCCTTCTTCTTGCAATCATCCACCAGTTTATCTGCAATGATCTCTGGACATATATCCTGTGTGTCTTTGTTCGTTTCAGCTGGACATAGCTCCGTGATCTCCACAGAGGTGTTTGTCTGTGGACATATGTCCTTGTGTCCTTCTGCCACAGTCAATGTAGGACAGGGGTCTTTGTCTGTTTTGGAGTGTGGTGATGGCACGTCCTCACTCATTTCACCATCTACCCATGCAGGACATTCGTCCTCACTTATGTCGGGATATTCATCCCTGCTGCTTGTTGGTATTCCAAACTGTATTCGTTTGGCAAAAAATAGTTCCAGATCTTTCTTCACCTTCTCTTGGGTGTGACTTGCTGGCATGCAGTTATCCCTTTGTTCCTCAGACTCCCAACCACAGATATTCTTCCGTAGTATCTTCATGTCTTTTGCAACTCGATCAAACGTCAAAATGGCATTTTTCAGGAGTCGGTAGTATCCTGCTGTTGGCCCCCGTCCCTTGCAAGCTGTTAGTTGTTCTGACAGCTCTGTGTCAATCTCCGATATTCCTGTCTTTGGCAGTATGTCCCGGATGTCCATACTACTCATGGGTCGAGGGCGTTCATCTCTGCTGAAATGGTCTGCACCCATCTCGGCCATCTCCACAGACATTTCTTTCCCCTGTGTAATGTAATGGATGTCCTCGCTGCTTTTAGGTGTTGTAGGCGGAGCACATTCATCTCTGAAGAAACGGTCTTCAGACATCTCAGTGATCTCTGCATTCTCTTGTAGTTTGTCTAGGATGTCCTCTCCGCTTCTAGGTGGAGGAAATGTATCTGTGCTTGACTGGTCTGGATGTACATCAGTGATCTCCTCAGTATATACCATATGTTGTGGTATATCTAGGATGTCCTCACTGCTTTTAGGAGGAAATTCATCTCTATTTGACTGGCCTAGACCCATATCGCCGATGTCCTCGGAGATTCCTGTCATCGGTGG
This sequence comes from Centriscus cristatus, assembly GCA_037832705.1. NCBI lineage: Eukaryota > Metazoa > Chordata > Actinopteri > Syngnathiformes > Centriscidae > Centriscus > Centriscus cristatus. The sequence continues at coordinate 1,582 of JBBMJM010115749.1, forward strand.
TATGTCCAGGACGTCCATGCTGCTCTCAGGTGGAAGGCACTCATCCCTGCCTGGATGGTCTGCACCCACCTCAGGGATCTCCATAAATGTATCCGAGTATGATGATAGCATGTCTGAGGTGTCCAGACTTTTGTCCCGGCTGCTCTCTGGTATTCCAAACTGCCTCCACTTGGCAAAAAAAAGTTGCAGATCATTCTTCACCTTTTCATACATGAGACTTGCTGCCAACCGGTCATTTTTTTCTTCCTCAGCCTCCCATCTACATATGTTTTCCCTCAGATCCTTAATGTCTTTTGCAACTTGATTAAATGCCAATATTGTTGACGCGTGACCCTCCGATATTTCTGGTGGTATGTGCAGTTTATCCTCAGGTCTTTCAGCCACAGTTAATTGGTAGCTGTCTGTCAGAGGTGGAATGTCTGGGGTGTTCATACTGCTCCTGGGTGTAGGGCATTCATGTCTGCCTAATCGGTCTGTATCCATCTCAGTAATCTCCTCCGGATATCCTATATGTTCTGGTATGTCCAGGATGTTCTCGCTGGTACTAGGTGGAGGACGTTCATCGACGCCTGAATTGTTTGCACTCACCGCAGTGTTATCAATATGGATTTCTTTCTCGAGGATGCCCACACTGTCTCTGTTTGACTGGTTTTGATTGCTTGATTGGTCTGGATCTCCCTCCGTGATTTCTTTCTCTTGTATGCCTTCAGGTAGAAGATCCTTGTTTGACTGGTCTGGTGGTATGCTCAGGTGGTCCATACAGCTCTCAGATACAGGGCATTCATCTTTGTCCGAGTGGTCTGGACCCACCCCTGGGATCTCCTCAGAGATTTCTTTCTCTTGTGCAGGACATTCATCCATGTTGGACAGGGCTGAAGGTGGCATGTCCTCACTTTTGTCAGGACATGTTTCTCCACTGCTCCCTGGTATTCCAATGTGGCTCCACTTGGCAAAGAACTGTTCCAGATCATGCTGCACCCTTTCATTTGTGTGACTTTCTGATAATGGGTCATCTTTTGTTCCCTCAGCCTCCCACCTACAGATATTCTCCCTTAGTTCCTTAATGTCTTCTGCAACTTGATTTAGTGTCAAAATGGCACTTCCCAGGTGTCGGACAGATATTTCTGTCTGTGGTGGGTCCAAGGTGTCTTCATTGTCTCCTTCAGCTTTCAATTGGTGTGGACCCTCCTCAGATATTTCTGTCCGTGGTGGTATGTCAGGGGTATCTTCATGTCTTTCTGCCACAGAGATCTCCACAGAGTCTGGGGTGTACTCTCCTGTCTCAAGATACTCATCTGATTTTCCAACGTGCCTTCGCACGTGATTGGCAAAAAAACATTGCAGATAATGCTGCACATTTCCTTGAGTGTGAGCCAAGGGGCCACCTTCGTCTTCCTCAGCCTCCCACTGAAAGATACTCTCTTGTAGGTTTGTAATGTCTTTGACAACTCTATCAAATGTCTCAGACAGTCGCTTGATTTCCTCCTGACTCTTTTTGCTCTGAAGTTTCCAGTCTGTGTTCATCTCTCTCTCAGTGCATAAAGTTGTCATTGTATGCTGGACAACAATTTACTGCTCATAAAGTTCTATATAAGTGATTCTCTGCCTTTTGTCTACTGACTAGCCTGTGCCTATATTGTCAGCAAAGGCATCAAAGAAACATTGGTCTCCTTTGTTCTGGTTTTTGAATGGAATGTTCTGAGGATGAGCTTCCTTTGGTATTTCTGTCACCATCAGGTCCTAACTCCATCCCTTTGGTTAATTTTGTTACAGACAGAGATACTACCAAGAGAAGTTCATCATAATACTGATGGATAATGTCTCCCAGGATGGTCTCATCAGGGCTGTTATTTTATGGCTTGTTGGCTATCGTGACAGTGCACACACACAGCTGGAGATGGTAATGAATTATTTACACCCCCGCGACCCGGCCCCGGATGAAGCGTAAGAAGATGGATGGTTCCTGCCTGGTTTTCAGGACTTCATTCATGTGACCCCTTCGTTCAGCTCCCTCAATCTGCTGGCCAAATCTCCCTCATCTGTCACACATCTTTATCTACAATCTTTATCTTCTTTACCTCACACTATCTTTCTGCCAGATTGTTCTCTGTGGTCCAAACTAGGCTCCAGCATTATTTGCTTTTCTTTGCTTGATACTGACCCTGCCTGTTTCACGCCTGCACCAGAGACCGACTCGACATTTCACATTCAACCTCAAATTGCACCGCCACATTAATTTTTCTGTTCTTCTTTCAGTGACAATGATTTCACTCTTGCTGTGTGAATTTACCAGTGTATTATGTGTCTGTTTTGTGTTTATTACATTGATTTATGCTTCATGACTGTCTTGGTGTGTTGCATTTGGGTCGTGTATACTCTGTCACAGCGTTGGTTGCAGCAATTATCCCCACAATAAATCAGGATTAAAATGGTCATGCCCTGTCTGCTACCAAAGGCAGACCGTGCTGGATAGTTCCAGTGAACATACCTGGTCCTCTCTATAGTCTACAAACGCTGGACGTTTTTGCCAACAGTTCGCACATTGTTCAGTATTGTAGAGGAGAGGCTGGCCTGTTGTTTTTTCAGCCTTAAGTTTGAGCACGTAGCACCCCTGGGAATATTCTGGACAGTATTTGACCTTGACTGCAAATGCCCGCAGATATATTTTTTCATCTGAGAAAATGTTTGTTAAACAGGCTGATTCAGAACTTTGTTAGACTTTGTTAGTGGACTAGTAGCATTCAACTGCATCATCCCCAACCAGCTGGCGTCCATGTTTTGTTTAGCCTTGGCATCGACTCGAAACCGTGCAGCTGGGTCAGACATTTTCTGACAGACCGCCCTCAGTCGGTATAGATAGGCCCCCACTACTCATCAGGTCAGGTCTCACACTCACCACGGGACCCCCCCCACACACACACACACACTCACACAGCTTTGTCAAATTTGCAGAGATGACGTCAACAAACTCATCACCTGGTGCTGCACCAACAATCTGCCTTTAAACTCCTCAAATTCAATCATCTGTCTGAGCTTCACCAGCTCTGACTTGAGTAGTCAGTATTCCATCCATGTTCTCTAAATCAGGTGTGCACACCTTACCACAGCTGCAAATTCCTGCATTCAATATAAAAATCAGGGAGCGTTAACTGACATGTCACCCAAGACGGGGGCTGTCCTCTAAAATCGAGGACGTCGGGTCACCCTGGCTAGCTTGGAGGGAAAAGTTAAGCTAGTAGCCGCCGGCTGCTATGACATGACAAGTTTAACTAGCCTGTGAAACAAAAATCTTGCTCACAAAACACTCAAAATAGTTTTCACAATAACTTACAGACAAGGAATCAGCAGACGTTATCTGGGCATAAATCCTCCAAATCACATATCTGAATGGGGAATGGGGGAAAAATTAACCACTGACGCTTGGCTCGGACACCTCTCTTGCCGCTCAGTCCAGGACAATACCAGACACTTATGTATTGTGGGTGCGCGCCCGTGGTGGTAGCGGTTTCAGACGTCAGAGGGTGTGTAATCCTCGCGCTGTATGCTTTGCAAGCTCAGGCCATGGATGTTCGGAGCCTCTCTGCAGGCATGACTTATTGACCACAACACAGATATAAACTCTCAGCTGTCAGATTTTAATGTGATATGTACTTCAGGGTGAGAAATCTGAGGTGTGACGTGAGAGTGTGCAAAGCCAATCAAATGTATGAGTCTCATGGCCAATGTGTGAGAGTTGGCAGCTCTCCTATAATGTAGCATAGCGCCAGTTTGTTTCGGCTGTGTGACAGTAAACTGGATGGTGTGTCAGTCAGGTCACAGAAAGGATGAGGAGGCAAAGAACTATTTTCTGTACTATTTGGATTTATTTTTCAGCATCCACTCAGTATCATTGCAATTTTGTAAAAGTAACAAATAAACCACCATTAAACTCTTGTGTATGTAAACAGAAAAGAGCAAATGAAATATGAACCAATTACACAAATATTTCAAAAGACATAAACGCCCACTTCTAAGATCTGCAGAAATGGGTGACTCAAAGCTACAATAAACAAATGTGAATGTTGGCGACACTGTGTGGTGAAAACAAGGTACTACCACAACACACTTCTCCATGTGGGGATGTAATTAAATCTTTGGAGCAGCCAAACATTAAAACATAACATCCAACTTAGGAGCCATACCTCATCATATTGTGCGCGCATATGACAGAATGAAAGTGAAAGTTAATCAAAGATGGATAGATCGATCGATAGATAAAATAAAGACTGAGATAAGAAAGTAATTGATTGTCATTAATGTAGAAGAAAAACACTTCCAAAGTGAAGTGCACCTTACAGAGCGAGGCACCTGTGACTGACCAGGCCCTTTTATAGTTATGTTAGACTAAATTACAGCTATTTCGGGTTGATGCATGAACATGTTGAAGTACATCGATTCACATCATAATTCATTCAGATGCAAAACATGACAACCCCCCCCCCAACAAACTCACAGATGACAATATTAAACATGTTTCATAGGTGTATGAGAAATTGTACAGATGTGACTAAAATTGTAAATGTCCACGAGTACCTCATTTATATCCACGTCTCTACCAATGTAACTAATTAGTAACTAAATGTGAATTTCTCTTGTGACTTCAAATAAAGTAACTATCTCAAATTGCAATCATACATTTGATTAATCCTGATATCCCCACAACAGATTAGTGCTGGCTTAATCCAAATCCTGTCTATGAAACTGGTTGAGAGTGTGTATATTGCTTGCAATCAACACTGGGGGACAAACAGAAGGGACCGACAGAAAATCTCACCTTCCACGGGTGCCATGCCCCATCGAAACTTAAATCACTTACAAACACGATTGTCGGTTGTGATTAATGTGAATTTCAATGTTGAAATATTCTTCATGCAACATAAAAAGAACTTATATAATAATATGGATCATTACATTCAATTCATAATTTGTTGGATAATTTTGATTTGGTTATGTAACAGTTTGTTTGCTGAAATGAAAAATAATAAAAAGGTATCATAAACCAGGGATCCACTGTAATCCCATCCAACGGAGTTGTCTTAATGTGTAAAATAAGAAGCCATAAAAACTGAATTTAAAAAATAATACATTTAATGTGTGTCTTCCTGATGTTCCAGGTCCAGCTTAAAGGGCTTTGTCAAAGAAGAGAAAAAACTGTGGAGTTTGTATTTTTGGGGGAGGCTGTCTTTGTACCTTTTAAGATGTTTTCTTATACTGCTGAAAACAACACCATCAAATGTTGGGTCCTCTAAGGACATGGAGGCATCCACCAACTGCTGTGGAGACTGAAAAGTCAACAGAACTTCCCTAATTACAGCATTGATGACTTTTTCCAGTGTGTAAATGTTTTCCGTGGCTTGAATGTGAGGTATGTTTTCTGCCATTGCCTTTTCTGACAGCCTCTGGATGATGGCAAGGGTGATCTTCAGCTGCATTTTACCGTACTTGTGGGGAAGGTACTCATTCAGTTTCATCATCAGAGTGAGCATGAGGATGTTGGTCAGCCTCTCCCTCTTCTTGCAATCATCCACTTGTGGAGAGTTGTGACTGCTGTTTTTATCTGCAGTGATCGCCACAGAGAATTTCGTCTCATGTTCTTGTACCACAGTCAATGAGGGACAGGGGTCTTGGTCTGTTTGAGGTGGACTCATCTCAGCAATCTCCACAGAGGCTTTAGAATGTGTTGATGGCATGTCTAGGATGTCTTCACTCATTTCAGCATCTGGCCAAACAGGCCATTCGTCCTCACTTGTCTCAGAATACTCGTTTCTGCTGCTCTCTGGAATTCCAAACTGCCTTCGCTGGGCAAAAAACAATTGCAGATCATGCTTCACCTTATCCTGACTGTGAGTTGGTGCCAAGTGGTAATATTTTTCTCCCTCAGCCTCCCACCCATGCATATTCTTCCGTAGCATCTTAATGTCCTTTACAACTCGATCAAATGTCAAAATGGCGTTTTTGCAAAGTTTAAAGTACCCTGGTGTTGGCACCTGCTCCTGGCTGGATGTTAGTTGTCCTGACTGCTTTGGATCCACCTCCAATAGTTCCGTCTTTCGTGGTAAGTCCAGGACGCCTATACTTCTCTTAGGTAGCAGGCATGCATCTCTGCCTGAATCTTGTGCATCCACCTCAATGATCTTCACACAGACTGCTTCCCCTTGTGAAATGTACTGGATGTCCCCACTGGTTTTAGTTGGAGAACATTCATCTTTGCCTGGCTGCTCTGGGGCCACATTGGTGACTTCCAACAGGGTTTTGGAGTGTGGCAATGGCATTTCTGGGATGTCCTCATTTGTGTCAGGATATTTGAATCTGCTACACTCTGGTATTTCAAAGTGCCCCCACTTGGCAAAAAACAGTCGCAGATTATGCTGCACCCCTTCATACATGTGAGTTGCTACAAAGGGGTCATCTTTTTCTTCCACAGCCTCCCACCTAGAGATTTTCTGCCACAGCTCCATAATGTCTTTTGCAATTTGATTAAAGGCCACAACGGTCATTTCCTGGGGTATGAATTTTCCATCTGTTGATCCATGCCCCTGGTCTGATTCCACCTCAGGTATTTGTGGTGGCATGTCCAGGGTGTTACTGGCGTCTTCTTCAACCGTCAATGGAGGACAGCCAGCTCTGTTTGACTGCTGTGGAACTTCCTCAGGGATCTCCACAGACATTTGTTTGTGTCGTAGTATATCAAAGGTATCCTCATGTCTTTCCACTGACGACAGTAAAGGACATAGTGCTTTGTCTATCTGAGTTTGTCTCATCTCAATAGTGGTTTTGGAGTGTGGTGATGGCATGTCTGGGGTGTCCATCATATCAGCATCTGTCGAAGCAGGACATTCATATTTCTGGTCTGTGTCTACCTCATCTCTGTTCTCTGGTATTCCAAACTGCTTCCACTTGGCAAAAAACAGCAGCAGATTGTGCTGCACCCTTTCAAACATGTGAGTTGGTGACAGGAGGTCATATTTTTCTTCCTCAGCCTCCCACCTACAGATCTCCTCCTTGAGCTCCTTGATGTCTTTTGCAACTTGATTAAATGTGTAAATGCCCCTTTCCTGGGGTCTGAAATCTCCTGTTGCTGACCCCTGCTCCTGGTCAGATTTTTCTGTCTGTGGGGGTATGTGCAAGACATCCACACTGCTCATGGGAGGTGGGCATGCACCTCTTCCTGAATGGTCTGCTCCCACTGCAGTAATCTTCACAGAGGTTTCTTCATCATGTGGAATATAAAGGATGTCTTCACTGCTCTTAGGTGGAGGCCATTCATCATTGCTTGACTGATATGGAGCCACCTCAAAGATCTCAGAGGATGCTGTCTGTGGCGAAGTGTCCAGCGTTTCCTCACTGATTTCTGCAACTGACATTCGAGGACACGCAGCTTTGCTTGACTGGTCTTGATCCACCTTAGGGATCTCTTCATAGATTGCCATCTGTGGCTGTATGTCCCAAGTGTCTTCAAGGCTTTCTACTGCAGTTAAAAAATGACATTGTTCTTTGTCTGTATGAGTTTTTGTCTTCTTTGGAATGTATAGGTTGACCACACTGCTTTCAGGTGAAGGACATTCATCTTGGTTTGACCGGTCTGGGTCATAATCAGCAATCTCCACAGAGATTATTAACGTTGGTAGTATGCCCAGTTTATCCATACTGCTCTCAGGTGTAGAGCGTTTTTCTCTGCCTGAATGGTCTGCATCCACCTCAGAAACCTCCTTAGAGGTTTCTTTGTATGTATCCCTGATGTCCCCATTGCTCCGAGGTGGAGGACATTCATTTCTGTTCGATTTGTCTGCAGCAAACTCAAAGATGCCCTCAGAGGTTGCTGTCTGAGGTGATACGTCCAATATGTCTGCAAGTCTTTCTGCAACTGTCAATTGGGAGAATTTTTGCATTTCTGACTGGTTTTGACTCACCTCAGTGATCTCCTCAGAGATTTGTCTCTTATGTTGTATGTCCAGGATGTCCTCACCGCTTCTAGGTGGAGGACATTCATCTTTGCTTGAATGGTCTGTACCCCGTTCATTTACCTCCAGAGTTCTTTCTGTTGTGAAAACGTACAGAATGCCCTCACTGCTTTTAGGTGGCGTACATGTATTACCAAATATCTCAGACATCAATACATTAAGCTCCTCCTGACCGTAATTTCTGTGAAGTTTCCCCTCTGTGCTCATCTCCCTCTCAGTGCATGAAGTTGTCATCATGAGCTGTACAACATTTACTGTTTGGAAACTCCAATATAAGTGTTGACCTGCCTTTTGTCTTCTGATTAGATTGTGTCCATGTTGTCAACAAAGGCATCAAAGAAACGAGACATTGGCCTCCTTTGTTACTGGACCAGGCTGGGCCAAGTCAGAAGGAGCTATGTGACAACTGATCCTCAGGCCTGTGGGCCCACCATCCACAGGAAAGACCACTGGGCTCAGGTGCGCTGCGACTTGGGTGGCAGTGGAGATGGTTGTTCTCGGGAGACCGGACCCGTGTGGCATAGGCTAGCTCTGGGATGTGGAATGTCACTTCACTATGGGGGAAGGAGCCTGAGCTGGTGCGGGAGGTGAAGTGCTACCAGTTGGATATGGTGGGGCTTACCTCCACACACAGCTGAGGCCCTGGAACCATAATCCTTGATAGGGGTTGGACTCTTGTCTTTTCTGGATTTGCCCAGGATGGGAGATGTGTGGGGATACTCACAAGTCCCCAGCTGAGTGCCGCTCTGTTGAAGTTTACTCCGGCCTCCCTGTGCCTCATGTTTGCTGTGAGGAGAACTCTGACTGCGGTTTGTGCATGTGCACCTAACAGCAGCTCAGAGTATTCGGCCTTCATAAAGAATCTGAACTGGGTTCTGCATGTGGCTCTGGTAGCGGATTCCATAGTCCTACTGGAACATGTCAACGCACATGTGGGTAATAATAAAGTTACTGGGAGGGACGTGATTGGGAGGAATGGCCGCACCGATCTAAACCTGAGCGGTGTGTTGTCATTGGATTTCTGTACTAGTGAAGGACTGTCCATAACGAACACCATGTTTGAACATAAGGTTGCTTATAAGTGAACCTGGTACCAGTGCACCCTGGGCTGAAGATCGATGATTTCAATATCCTTGGGGGAATTCACAAAGGTAGTCAAATAACTCCACAGTAGCAAAGCCCCATTTTACGTTGATGATTATATAAATGTTATCAAGAAGTGGAATGATATGATGACTCTGTTAATCATCAGTGAACAAAAAACACACATCCCAGAAAGCTCAGCTCCTTTTAGAGCAGCATGGGCCTGCTTGAGTCTGCCTCTTTTTGGTGCGCCTGACTATCAGAAACTCTATGTCGCTAGGCAACCCTCAGTCCCCTCACTCCTGTTTAAGTTAATGCGTTGAAACCTGCTGAATCTGCTATCGGCAGCATTTACCACCAACCACCTCATGAGCAAAACACACACCTCTTATCCAAAGTTTTACCACACATCGTCCTACACTCAGTGGTAGTTATGCAGTCATCTAGCTATTTAGAAATGTCTCTGCCTCCTTGATGCTGTGGAGCACCACTGATGATGATAAGTTTTGTGGGGTAAACCTGCTTTGGGTTTGCACTGAGATCTTGGTAGCACCTACCCACATCCTCAAAGAGACCAGAGGCAATCCTACCACTGTTTTTTCTCTCTCACCTCCTGTGCAACCGCTTCTCGGGCGTATGAGCATAGGAACCGTATCAGTGTGGTTCTGGGTGGCTCATCTGGGTTCTGAACTTTACCCCAATGTTCTTGTTCTATTTCAAAGACACTCCTGTAAGTACTACAGGAGGATATTTTCCATGCATTTCATCACTGTATCTGAGACATCTTTGACTTATTTCAGTCACACCATTCTGACATTGTTCCTCCATTTGTGGTTCTCCATCTACCTTTTGTCACTTTCCTCCATGTTTTTCCAGAGAGCCTACACTTTTCTACACCTTTTTCCAATTCTCTGCATTTGCATCTTCTACTTCTGAAACATGCTTGTTTTAGGGTTGATGTTTTTCTTTTTATCTCTATCCTGTTTTTATTTCATTGCATTATCCATTTCTCCATTTTAGTTGTAAGGTTGAAAGGAAAAATAAACATTACCAAAATAAAAATACATCTGCTGTCATAAACACATTTACACTGTTTTACACATATTTTCATGTCTAAAAATAAAATATCGTTGTCAGTAACAGCATTAGCGTTACGCCTTCGCTGATTGCACATTGCATTGCCATCTCAAAACAATCACAATGCATGTGACAAACTAGCAAGTAAAGTTTGTCCAAAACAATATAAAAATGTCATAAAATATATAGACAATCACAGTTACAAACATGCAACATATATTTACGGACAAAGATTTAACCCAAGTTTGAAGAAAGGCCAACTCGTAACCGAATCTCTGTTTACCGAGTTGCTCCATCCAAACCCCGCATGGCGGAACATACAATGATCCTGACAGAACTGTTTAGCAGTTTAAAAGATGAATATCTGTTTAAAAGATGTTTAAACTTGCTTTTGTCTACAACGTACAGTGAGGAAATTTCCAAAATGTCAAGATTTTCAATAGGGATCTTTAAGCGAGTTTTAGTAAGTGCAGCTCAACAGTTTGGTAAGTGTTATGGAGCTCTTAGACTTCTGAGCTGTTCAGTGACACGTCACATTGACTTTTTCAAGTGTTCTAGGGTCCTAGAAAGTATGACGTGCGCATGAGGGCTATGAAATATTTGTTTTTTTTAGCAGGAGTTATACCAGTCTATTCCCCATAATACTACACACAACAGTATTTCATGGGCAATTCCGAAAAATGTTGGCGAGACAAAACAGGCGTCAAGCAAACAACTTCTCATTCAGACAAAGTGTGTCCAAAATTTCACTGGTAGTGTACATGAAATTAAACTGTAGAAAGACATAGATAGTAGTTTTTACATAGTTGTACATGCTCATAAACAATTTAACACCAGCTGGTTGTGCCTGACATCACACTATTCAATATTAAATAACAGCCGTGGTGAAACCAGAGGAGAAGCCTGGAACTGTGGGGGGTGGGCAGGGGTGGTGGTGGAATTTGATGTCACAAACATCAAAGGCAGCTGAGCCCTCAGGACATTTGGTTAAAAACAGCAATCGCCTTGATGCCTTTGATGTCAACAAATGAACAGCCTTGCCAGAAGACAAAAAGGCAGGGACACACTTATAAAGAAGTTTCTAAACAGTACAGCTCACAATGTTTATACACTGAGACTCAGATGAACACAAAAATGAAGTTTTCCAACCAAGGTAGCCTTGAAGAACTCAAGCAACTGTTGTCTGAAACATTTGAAATAGTTGACAAAGACATGAAAGAGCTGCAGGCAAATATCTGTAGGTGGGAGGCTGAAGAAGACAAAAATGACCCCATGGCAGCATTTCATACCAAAAAAAAAATCCTGTATGATCTACGTCTGTTTTTCGCCAAGCGCAGGCGGTTTGGAATACCAAAAAACAGAAAAGATGGATATCCTTCATTGGCAATTTGTGAATTGAGTGCAGACACCCCAGACATTTCATCACCATGCCCCCAAACCACTGTGGAGATCTCTGAGATGAGTTTCACTCAAACAGGCAGAGACCAATGTCCTTTATTGACTCCAGCAGAAAGCATCAACGACACAAGGGACTTACAGCCACAGACATCAACCTCTGAGGTAGCTCCAGACCAGTCAAGCAAAGCCAAAGAGAAACAAATCAACATGGAGATCAGTGAGACAGGTGCAGAGCATTTGACCACAGTTGAATGTCCACCTGAGAGCACTCAGGACATCCTGGACATACTGCAGCAGACAGAATATTCTGATGTGATCACTGAGGTGCATCCAGAACAATCAGACAAAGATGAACGCCCTCCACTGATAGTTGCAGAAAGCAGTGAGGACACACCGGACATACAACTACAGACAGCAAACACGGAGGTCATGCTTGAGGTGGGTCCAGACCAGTCAAGTAAAGATCAATGTCCTCCGCCTAAAAGCCGTAAGGACATCCTGTACATTCCACAGGGGAATAACAGCTCTGTGGGGATCACTGAGGCGGTTGGAGACCATAGAGGGAGAGATGAGTGTCCATCACTTGAAAGCAGTGAGGATAACCTGGAAATACCACAACAGATGGAATTGTCTGAAGATATCTCTGAGGTAGATACAGACCAGTCAGACAGCACACAGACACGACACTCCAAAACCACTGTGGCGATCGCTAAGATGGGTCCAACTCAAACAGACAAAGACCACTGTCGTTTCTTGCGTACAGCAGGAGGCGTTAAGGATTCACACAACAAAAGGCCACAGATGGCAACCTATGAGATCTCTGGAGTGGATCCACGTCAGTCAAGCAATGATGAATGTCCACCAGTGAATCGTGAAGACATCCTGGGCATGCCACCACAGACAGGAATCTCTAAAGAAATCACTGATGTGGATCACAACCAGTCACACAAAGCTGAACGTCCTCCACCTAACAGCAGAGAGGACATCCAGTACATTTCACAACGGAAAGGAATGTCTGTCACTGAGATCACTGAGGAGGGTGCAGACCATTCAGGGAGAGATGAGTGCCCTCCGCATGAAAGCAAAAAGGACAGTTGGGACATACCACAACAGTCAGAAATGTCTAAAGAGATTGCTGAGGTAGATACCGACCAATCAAGCAAAGACAAATGTCCTGCATGGGCAGATGCTGAAAAGATTAAGGGCACCCCAGACAGACCATCACCACGCCTAAGAACTTCCATGGAGACCAATGAGATGAGTCCAACTCAAACAGACAAAGACCAACGTCCTTTATTGCCTCAAGCAAAAGGCAGTAAGAATACCCTGTTCATACAGCCACCAACAGCAACCCATGTGGAGATATCTGAAGAGGATCCAGATCAGTCAAAGAAAGACAAATGTCCTACACCTAAAAGCAGAGACATGCTGCGAATTTCACAAGAGAAAGATATCTCTCTTGGGGTCATTGAGGAGAGGGGAGAGCATTCAGACAGACATGAGTGTCTCCCACATGAACTCATGGACATACCACTTCAGACAGAAATGTCTAAAGCGATCTTTGAGGTAGACACAGACCAGTCAAGGAAATACGAATGTCCTGCATTGACAGATGCTGACATGATTGAGGACACCTCAGACATGCCATCACCACACCTTAAAACCTTTGTGGAGATTACTGAGATGAGTCACACTCAAACAGAAAACCCCCAATGGCCTTTACGGCCTAAAGCAGAAGGCAGTAAGGACACACGGGGCATATGGCCTCAGACAAGAACCAGTATGGGGATCTCTGAGGTGGATCCAGGTCAGTCAAGCAGTGGTGAGTGTCCTCCACCACAGAGCCGTGAAGACATCCTGGACATACCCTCACAAACAAGAATCAGTGGTGAATGTCCTCCACCACAGAGCCGTGAAGACATCCTGGACATACCCTCACAAACAAGAATCAGTGGTGAATGTCCTCCACCACAGAGCCGTGAAGACATCCTGGACATACCCTCACAAACAAGAATCAGTGGTGAATGTCCTCCACCACAGAGCCGTGA
>JBBMJM010115803.1:0-15174 GCA_037832705.1 Centriscus cristatus
CACACACACACACACACACACACACACACACACACACACACACACACACACACACACACACACACACACACACCTCAAATGACCCTCATCAATAATCTGCAAGTGTTTGGGGCTCTGATAGTCAGTCTGATAGTCTACCGGTAGTAGGATTATTGATTTCACAATGCAGGCGCACTCAGCAGTCATTTGCAGTGATGAGGGAAGACAATGACGGCCAAATCATCACCGGCATTCATTAAGAGGGTTAGCCAGGAAAACCAACCGGTGGGAGTTTATTGAAACTTAATAAACAGCTGGTGCTGCCTAATGGGGAGAACAGGAGGCGAGTTTGTCTTCGGGTTCTCCCGAGGGATCAATCTGGCTGGTGGAAGCTTTCGAATGACTGAAATCCACCTCCCAAAGTGATTTAAATAAAACAAGAATCTGTATTGCAGATCTGTGCGGCGTCACATGTCGATCCAAGTGTTACAGGAACACGTCTACTATCCTGGTATGTCGCTGCTGTAGAGTGCTGCCATCCGCTTCAGAACAAATGCACAGAAGAGCGTAGCTTAGATGAGTCACACCGAGGGAACAGATGAGAGATTAGGGAGAGAAGAGGAGCACACAAACAATGGATCCTTTCAAGTATTCATGCATCGATGCCACTTTGATGAAGGGCTTACCTACTCAACAAAAGACGCCGTTTGCACAAAATGTCTCATTTTACAATTTCAGACAGAGGAACTGGTTCATTGCTTATCGGCGCCGTATCTTAGTTACAGCTTTAAAGAAAATAAGCAAAACAAACTGTTATTACTTCTCTACTTTTCTTCTGCAAAGAGATGCTCACCAAAGCAGTTCACAGCAAACAAGACCCCTCTGTAACAAAACAATCGTGGTCAGTTGAAGACTTTTAGTAAAAAAAAATTAACTCAAGGATCTTATTCAAATCTGTTTTCATCGACACATCTTCAGTGACAGCGAATGGAAGACCGGAAGCAATTGTAGCATCTCACGTTTGTTCGTTTGTTTGTTTGTTTGTGTTTCAGCCCTTTGCATTTTTTGGGATGAAACATTAAATAAATAATGACTGATTGATGAGTAGTAAAGCCGGAGGCAACTGTCTCTCATGAAGTCAATTGATATTGACTGGTGATTTCGCCAACTCTTGTGATGATCGATTCATTGCTGTGAATGTTTATTCATTATGGATTGTTGATACATATATATAAACATATATACAATTATATAATTTATCTGTTTTAACGGGTTCATTGTTGAAGGAAACAGTGGTATAATATAATAATAATTTTTGGTACAATTCGATTGTTTACTTATTTAAAATCCTGGGAGGTCGTTTTTGTTTCACAGGTATGACTTAAAAGACTAATATGAATTTAATTAATTCCTAGGAAATGTCAAATGTGTTTGTTTCTGCAAACAATAGGTCATTGTTGATCGAAAGGCATCCTAATCAGTTTAACAGCTGGAATGTACAAACCCTGTCAACATCTGGGGGAAGTCTGAGATGTGTAAGACAAGTAGTGTACCTTTCCTGCCATCTGCTGGTCATATGTCGATGGTACACCTTCAACATCCACACCACGTTACCTGGAGCGGCAGGTGGACGCTTTGGTGTGTGCTGATCCCTAATTGGTGCACAGGTTATATCCATCAGTGCACTTGCTTTGCTTGTTTTTCACATAATTCACAAAAACGTGTGTGTTAGGAGCAGGAGCACTGTGTTCTCAATGTGGGCAGCCTGCAGCAAATCCAATCTGGAGTGCTGAGACAGAACATAGAGTGAGATAAGAGTTTCCACTCTGGTGGCACAGCCAGATGGAGATCTGCTAGTGCAACACCAGTGCTGTGACCTTAACATGCTGACTCAACAGCAACACGACTACGGGCCAGTGGATGGTCGCTGAGGGTCACAGAGACCCGAACGGACACGCAGATGGCGATCGGCCTTCTGCTCCGCAATTAGCAGGAAATGAAGCAGAGAAACACTTACGGGTGTGTGCTGGTCTGTGAAAACACATGCAAATTCAAACTCCAAAACACACTTCTGGGCCGACACACTCATACGTGCACTTCTGCTAATGCACGACTCTGAGGCAACGCTCCTGGCGAGGGAAGGCACTGACATAACCCCCCCCACACACACACAGCATTTGCACAAGCTTCTCTAGTCATCATAAGTGGTGCTTCTGGAGATAAATGGACCATCACCCCTTCCAGTTTAAGAATCCTTTTATTTCTATTTTACTCTGTTCTTTGCTCTGACTTTAAAGGTGCCCCCTAGAGTCTCGGACCACTAACAGCACCAAGCAGCAATGTTTTCACAGGTGGAACCATGTTTGGACTTGAGGCCAACCGCTCACCAACGCACATTTCATGTTTTTATTCTGTTCTGTTCATCCGTGGTCGTACGTCAAGTGGTACAGCAAAGACCTCAAACGTGGAGCAGGAAAAAAAAAAAAGATGCTTGCGTAAACGTTTTCTCATTAGAATCAGAATTTGGTTTATTTTCCAGACCGAGATGTATCCTGAGCTTTTCACAGTCTACGGAGTAAACCATGTAGCTGAGAAGAATTGACTTGAACTGAAATTTTATAGTAACAGAACCTCCTCCTCGTGTAAAACAACTTCCTGAACTGTGCAAACACTCGTCGCTGGTTCAAGACTGACACTTGTATCCTAGACCTGTGGTCGAATGACCCAAACCACTCAGTTCATCAGAGAACAGTTCTGTAAATAAGCCCACAAATGGATATTTGAGGTCATTATACTGTGCATAGTGTAGACTACTGAGGATTGTGTGCATTGTTGAGGACAGACACATTTAAATCACATCTGCAGCTACAATTCCTTCTGGGATGTTTAAACTATCATTGTGAAACTTGGCACCTCCTTTGACAACACTGACCATAATGAATATTCATTGTTGATTTGGCTGCAGCGTTTGAGCTAAATTCAGCTAATTAAATATACATTCCTCAGCACCTCCGCACAGACCTGGCTGCGGCAGGAAGGAGTTGATTGGAATGGAATTAGACAGTTTTATTTGGCTGCAAATGTGAACAAGGAGCCTGAGCAAACTGCACTCATTGGTTACAGGAGGGAGACAGTATTCAGAGCTTTTCTGAAAAGGAAGGATTTAAGAACGATACAAAACGAGAGAGCAACTTAATATTTATGAGGGCGTAAGGGGGTAAACACAATGAACCTAATAAAACATCAGCATGTTTGCGCTGTCGGCCGTCATTCAGCTTCTATGTGAAATCGCCAGCTTCAGATCTGCTGGTCTGAATGCAGATCTTCCAATCCTGAGTCTGGACACCGTGGCAATGTTTTAAAGGGCCGACTCCCATTGTAGTGAGAAGGATATTTGTAATGCTTGTGCCCCACATTGCGCAAAGATAAAAAGACACCACAGACATGGACCGTATATTAAAATGTTCATGGCAAGTTCAGATAAGAGAGACACGATTTATTTGTGCAGGACAGCTGGATCTTCCTGCGTGTCTCTAGTTTTATTGTATCTTTTATATATATATATATTTCATTTGCCACTGTGGATTTGTTCCGCTCAGCAGTACCCGACACAGGCGAACGTTCACCTTCAAGATGAAACGGGAGATGGGTTTCAAAGGGGAAGGCTTGTTTTGATCCCTTGTCTTGGCAGGCTCCCAGTGCTGTGCCAGTGTTGGCTCATATCCTGGACACACCTGGCATATTACTCAGGCTTATCCCTGTCCTCAACACCTCTCTAATATTCTGCACTGGTTTCCCCCTGCACAGTTGTTTCTCTGACTGTATGGCAGCCTCTGTCCAGATGTAATTAAGTCCTAATCCTCCTGTCGACAAAAGCATAATTCAGTTTGCAGATGAATGTCGGGTGAATACGTTCTGCAGACATGGCGCTTCGGAGGCCATGATGCCGCCGTCTCCTTTACAAAGGCTGTGATCCTGGAATGATCTACAGGGATATTTCAGACACAAAGACACTGTCCGTGTGAAATTTACATCTTTATGGTTTCAGGCATGTGAACGCGAGCTGCACCGCGATGTTCAAGGAATCCGACGACTGAAGCAATTCAGCAAAGAACTTCATATCTTTCATTTGGCTGCCTGATCGGATCCCAAATTGAAAATCAACAATGGGCGTTCTGTTCATGAGACAGTGACGTGAGCCACTCTCTCTTCGTTTTCTCTGGTCAGAATACTCCTCACCACATGAATGACCCAGTTTTATTAAAGGCCATTTCACCATTTTTCCAGTGGTGAAATACTTCAGACGTTTAGGCAACCCTCATCGCTATGGTTACAATAATAACTTCTTCTCGGTTAGGATCAGTCCATGATGATGGCTCTGGTGGCGTTGGTTTAACTTGGCAGCAGAGCGTCCAATTAGATCTCCCCACAACATTACCTCATTACACACTCATTACAAGCTAGGCTGACGTCCCTGAAGATTGACGGAGTACTTCTGCGTGTGTGGTTGTGTGCACATACATGCTGACACTGTAATCTCACTGGAACAGCAGTATTGGAAGCCACGTTTGTCAAGCCCAGGGGGAAATCTTTGGGTGTGTGTGTACGTTCAAAGGGATTCAGGTTCCTGACTAACCGAACCCCCCCGGTGGTTGTAAAGATGGGAGTAGTGAGGATAACTGGATTTTAGCCGGTGAATCAACTGCACAAGCTGTTTTCCCACCACACGGACACGCAGGAGGGATCATCTGGTAGCACGAGAGCTCGGTGACAGCAGCCAGCAGAGAAGGAGTCATCCACGCCAGCTGTGCATGAGTCTGTGCGTTGAAACAAATACATGCACAAGACTGTCTGGAGCGAAACGCGCAGGAATATTTGTGGCCTGAAACAGCAAAATAAGCAGAGAAATCCTGGTACCACGCTGAAGTAAACTGGAAAGAAAATTCTCCTTTAATTCAGCTTGAGAATCTTTGACCTACGGCCCCTTTTTCCAGATGTTGCTTGTCGAATGTTGAACTTTAAACCAAAGTTCAGACGAGTGTAAACAGCAGGCTGCTGTCATGTGGTGTAAATAAGGCTTTGCCCCCCTCCGGGTGACGGAGATGATGAAGGACCACGGCCACCAAAGTCACATGGAACTTCCTGCTGAACGCAAATATGACATCGCTGACGGTCTCCGTCAAAGCCAAGGAGGACAGGAGATCTCGTGCAGAAATCGTTTGGGCAATAAGGGAAAACGTGTTGTTTACATTTTTTCCTGAAATGTGTGAGAAAAACATCACCACATTTTAGCTGTCGAACGTTCAAGTCATTCTTGGGCCTGGTGATGATAACTGTTGATATGATAACACCTACATACATCGGTGTATGTCACAGCGCCTGAGGTCAGCGGATTCAGAGTGTGATTTACTGCACATCCCGCAGACAAAACTAACCAACATCCCGTCAGCAATTACAAAGGAGGCCTTTCAGCCGGCAGCGAATAATTCACACAAAGTGCTTCGTTTTATGAGTGTGGAGGTCCGCAGCAGAACAGTGTCCTTTTTCACACCCCCTTGCCTAAAACAACAGTCCTGTACACCCTAAATCAAACTGTCCAACATGTACATAGATGTACACACAGAGGACTAAACTCATCAAAAAAAAAAGAATAGTACTTTATTTGATACGTGCTGCTCCTGGTTTGGAACGCAACCTTGGCAAACTGCAATATCCTGA
This sequence comes from Centriscus cristatus, assembly GCA_037832705.1. Classification (NCBI taxonomy): domain Eukaryota; kingdom Metazoa; phylum Chordata; class Actinopteri; order Syngnathiformes; family Centriscidae; genus Centriscus; species Centriscus cristatus. The sequence goes on from JBBMJM010115803.1 coordinate 5,698, forward strand.
ACTCAATATTAAAACAGCCCAGGACCACCTGGCTGGTGCCAAACCAACATGTCGTTTGTTGCCTTCGGATTCTTGAGTGCATGTACGGAGGTGAGCAGGAGCGCCCCATTCAGTTCAAAATGCTGCTAAACAGGCACTGAACAATTTGCTTATCTAGAACCAAATTAGCTGTAAACTATGTGTGTGAGAGAGAGAAATTAGTGAGGAAATAGAAAATCGCGAGCAGGGCGGTACGGCTCATGGTTCAGGGATAAACGACTGCCGTGAAAAATGTGAGTCAATTGACGACCTCGACCGAGCAGAACAGATGAGAACGCACAGAATGAGAGAGAGCTGCGGACACATTCACGTCCCACCGCACACGTGACTGGCTGAACTGTATCCAGGAAGTTCATTTTCAAGTCCTGTTGGGCAAAACCTGCCCACAAAATCAGTTAAATTACATTTGCAACACGTGCCCACCTGATACAACTGTATGATACATCCGGCAGATGTTGGACTTGAGTTCCACAGACCAATAGGGCAGCTCATATATACACATGTGTTACTGTTTTTGCACCACGTACATCTTTTTTGTCCAACACTTTCAGCATTTTTATGTTTCAAGCTATTTGCATTGCTCGTCCTGCTAGAAGAGAATAATTCAATGGGATGGATTAGAAGACAATGGATCTGAATGCCAGAATGGATTTACAGACGCTCACACACTGGACAGTCCGGTGGAAACAAAATCAGAAAAGACAGTGTGAAAACTATTGAAGACTCATTAAAAGGGGGTTTCAAAGTGCTAAAAATAGATTCTGTGCCGGTGGCCAGCAGCCCTGGCAGACGAGAGGGAACCGTTTTCCACATTAATCAAAAGTCTTTGCGCTCCCAGCTTGATGTAGGCAGCTGACGTGAAACCCAGGCGCCCTCACCAGCGCCCAAACACGGAGCCCATAGCCCCTCAGACCACCGTATGAGCTTACAAAAACAGCTCGTTCAGCAGATGTCAGTAAATTATCATGATGTCCACATATCTTGACAGGAACACGCAACAGGAAAGTCACAGTCTGCCCTGAAAAAAAAGCTGTGACCGGCCGTTGGTTTTCGAGTTTAATTGAACAAGAGCAACCAAAGTGGATCAGCCCAGTGTCACTCACATGCTGATGTATCACTCGTTTTATTCAGGCGCAAAGTCAACACAACGTCTAATTACTGTAAGAGTACGTTGTTGGTGTTAGACGACCGTCGTTGAAAGGCCACGAAACCACAGGAGAAGTCAGCCGCCGTTACGAAAGCACCAAGGTCGCTCAGATGTTGTTTTCATGAAACACGACCAACACTTGTTTTTGTGGTTCATGTCTTATTCAATGAGGTTTTTTTTGTTTTGTTTTTTTAATTGCTTCCAGTCCGATGAGAGTATGGATTCCATACTCTCATCTCGGTACAAACACTGATGGAGTGCACCCCCCCCAAGCCCCCCCCCCCCCACACACACACACACACACATACACAAAAACAACAACAAAAAAAAAAGTTCTGGGCGTGTAGAGAGAGACTTCCTGTGATAAGCTGTTTCCTGAGAGCGCTGCCACTCCGTAGGTGTCTGGCATGATTCTCAAAGTCAACTCAGACTGAGATGAATCAGCAGGTAAAACAGAAGATGCAGCATTTGTGACCCCAGGATAAAACCACAAAGGGGATTAAGTGACGCTGACGTGAACATGAAAACACCACATATTGCTCTGTATATTTTGGACACGTACGTCATACTCAGATGGTTTTTTCGTCTGAGACTGAGAGTCTCCCTCATTCTTTGAGCGTACTGACGTCCCTGGATGCCTGTGGGATCATGATTGTTAGTTGATCGCAGTCACTCAATAACTGGCTGTTTGACAGAGCTTCAGATTTGACCAAATATATATTAAAAAAAAAGGTTTGGCCAAATGCATTTATTAGTTTCGGTTTCCAGGAAAATCAGTAAAATGACCCAAGATGAGCGTACCGCTGACCTGTGTCAGAGTACTTTGGTTTCTAGTCGGACTGCAACAACCAGCCCAGTAATCAATGCATAAATCTACAGAATAACCTGCCAGAACTTTCTGGTTTCCAGCTTCCTAAATGTGATTATTCACTCTTGTAGACTGAAATAGTTTTGGTTTTAGAAAACATAACTCTGGAAAAACTGCAGTGGACAACTGAGATTGAGATCTGAGATTTTGAAGACAAAAAAAAATAGATGAAATAGATTGATGAGCAAATAACCTGCAGAGCTGTTTGAATTGAGTTTGAAAATCTCTGCTCCAACTGTGGGTCTGAGTGAGGACAGACACACACAAACACACACACACCCACACACACATCTGAGGGCATCAAACCGTCTCTTACCGGAGGTGATTCTCCTGCCGCCTGACTCTCCGTAGCTGCAGTTGCCTTCATGTCACTCTGATTCAGAAACCAAACAGAAGAGCAGTAATCAGCCATCATCCAGACGTGCAAACATCACATCGCACCACTGATCTCACCTGGCTGCTCCCGATGAGCTGCTCTGCCAGGCTGTTCACGTGCAGTTTGTACTGGTGCAGCCGCCGTTCGTACTTGACGGCAGCGAGCTGAGCACACTGCTGCACAGTTGACACCCTGGCCAGGAGGGACTGCTCCCGCCTGCTCCACCTGAGCTTCTCCATCCGGACTTCATGCTCCAAAGTGGCACTTTTCTCCTCCAGCGCATCGGCCAGTGCGCGGAGCGCGTCCACGCAGCAGTGCCCCCCTTCACCCAGGTCTTCTCCCTGTAGCAGAAGCCCGCATCCCTTCTTACAAACACCCACAACGCGATGACCCGAGTCTGGCGTCGGCTCCATTCCGTCGACCGGACGCTTTTGTCCGCAAGAAGTCGAACAATCTGCGCACATCGTTTGCGCGTCGCAGAGGAGACTCCAACACGCAGCGCAAAGAGTTCGTGGACAAAGTTAGTGTGAACGCATGACTGTGAACTCTGGGTCAACCTGTCTGCGCGGCTGAGCTGAGTGGCTGCGCAACTTTCGCGCAAGATGTCGCTCCGCAGAAGAGGTCTCGAGACTGAGAGGAAACCTCACCCCTTCAAATCCCCCATACGTCCCCACTATTCATAGAAGTACCCGAGTTTCATGAAACTTCGTCAGTGTCCTACATGTACCTGTGTGATGTAATGTAATCACATGATGTCCAGTAAAGTACTTTACTGGACGCAACCATTTGCAAATCAAATAATTAAATTTATTGCGATGTTAGTTATATTTAGAACTATTTCTGAGCAGTTTATTATTATTGTTATTGTTATTATTATTATTATTATTATTTAGGATTCAGTTTTTTGTCATGTTTGTGGATGTGGATGAACGATAGTGGTGTTAATTTTAAAAGGGGGTTGACAGTGGTCAGTGTTGCTGCTCTAAGCTCAGATGGCACATCTGATACATTACATACATTACTTTGAAAGAATAATTGAAATAACATAATAGGAAACAATTCCAAAGTAACTACCCAACATTTCATGTCATCACACTGGTTTGATTTAATTTTGTGCAAGTGATATATTTAGTAGGAGGTGTTGTATGACATCTTGCCAGCAGAGGGCGTCCACGCTAACTAATCAAGCAATTACAATTGGCGTGTTTCGTTTTATTTACACACAACAAACACATGCCTGGCACTATCATCTCAATTATTCATTTGGTCCTATATTACAATAATTTAATGCAGTTTTGTCTGCAGCTCTGCGACAAAGGACATATCAGAACGTTTCTCAAGGGGCAGATGGTCCCACAAAGGCTAAACCTTGTCTGTAACACAATACCTGTGTGGAGACGTTCACTTGTAAAGCTTTCATGCATGAGTCCAGGCCAGGCTTACTGCCTGACACACAATGACATAATGCAGGCATCTCGGAGAGGGCGTCACGTTTCAGGTCCCGGTCTGGTTCTAGTCTAGCGTACACTGAGCACCACTTTAAAGTATGTTTTGTGTTGTCTGAGCTGTCAAAGAGCGGGTGTAGATTTACAAAGACAATAGTGCAATCTGTCCTGGGTAGTGCACACCTGTCTGCAAAAACACATGACCAAGGAGGTCAAAGGAATGCAGTCATCAGGCACCTCAAATGAAGCTCGATTTTAACTTTATGATGTGGTTTTGATCAAATATAATTACACGGAGGGGACTGGAAGTGTGGAAGATCAGTGTGTCTGGGTACGTGTGTGAGTGTGTATGTGAGTGTTTCTGGCACCTGGCTCTCACACAGGCCATCTGCTCGGCCTGATAAGCCACCGACCGGAAGAAAATCACAGCAGACAAAAAGAAAAGCTATCTCTGCCTTTTTGTTCTCCCTGTGAGCGGATTCCCGTGAATAAGCATCAGGATCTTTGACTGAAATGGAGAAATTACCTAAGATCAATACAAATTTAAATCTAATGCACTGGGTTGGACTTAATCCATGAAGAGAAGAGATATCAATCTACTTTTCATCTGCTGGATACCTGATAGGACACAAAACGTCTCACAGCTGTTTCTGCTTGTAGGGCTGCATATTGGCAGAGTTTTCCTTATCGCTAATGGAGGAAAGTTTGAAACACTATATCTCACATAGATGGCTGGATTTGGTAAAGACTGATGATCTTCAACAGGCAGAAAAGATTTTCAACAAAAAAATACACACAAATTGAAGACTCAAAAATGTCAGGAGATCCTTTAAAAAAACAAAACTAAACAAAAAAAAACTTGCTCCATATATTTCGTTTAGATCAACCCCTGAAGCGCAAAAGACCACAATTTCTTTACATGTCACACACGTTTGCACTTTGTTTAGCAAGTCCCACGTGTTAAAAGTCAGCCCTCGAAGCAAAAGGGGTCTGCACTGGCTTCTGTAAAGTTCTGTCATCTGCAGGTATTCAACATGTCTTGTAGCAACACCGGTGAACCAGAGTAGCTGAGAGGCTGACATTCAGCCTCCATACTAACAGTTCTTGGTGTATTTCCACCACCACCACCAAAAAACAAGGATCATGTTGTAATCACTGCAATGCACTTTCGAAATATAGTTTAATCGCAATAAAAAGTATCACTACTGGTGAATTTCCATCCAGGGTGTAATTGTAAATGGAATCAATCAATAATGTCCCTGTGAGTCGAATTTACTGTGGTGTAGTATGATAAACGGCCACAAGGGGGAGTCTGCAGCATCCTGCCCGTCACTGACACCAAACCTTCTAACCTGAATTTCCACCCACCGGAAGTGACTGCGGTTTATTAAACGTTGCTCCAACAAGTCAATTTAGCTAATAACAGTTTGAATCAATTACATGTTTTTAATTTAACGAAAACCCCCTTCTTATTATTTGGTGTAGCTTGTTTGAAGACAAAATTAAAGTACTCCTACATTTAGAAGCTGTGTTCCTGTAAATGTAAATGACCATCCAGAACATTCCACTGCTGCAATTTCAACACAAATATAAAGTATACTTACATTTTAAAGCACATTTTCCACAAATAATTCAATAATATATTATTTTGCCCATGAAATTACATTTTCATACCATCCCATACCCCTTTGGAATTCACATAGCAATCAATGACACACAGTAACTGGAAATAAAAATAGAACAGAAACCAGAGCATCATAGCACTACACTTTTATTGTTCCTTGTCCAGCCAATGAGAGGATTCCGTCTGTCCCTCACGTCCACAGCAAACAGCCACACGTGCTGCCACTGCCCCCACTGATGCTGTTAAACCTCAAACCATATCGTGCGCACGATCCTGCAGGTTTTACTGTCCTTTAGTCAATTCTAGGATATTTTTCCCCCCTCTCAAAAATCACATTTCCAGACACTTCATATGAAAGGAGTGGCTTGATGAGGCTGGATGGAGCTTTGCAGCTAATGCACATATTAAGGGTCAGTTTGTCTCTCTGACGTAAAGGGATGCCACACAGGAAATGGAATGTATCCCACATGACGTTGAGTAGGTGTGAAGTTGCAACAACGTGGACTGGCGGCGAAGCATTTTGTCTCTTATGTCATGCATGTTAGACTGTCAAAACCACAGCGCCGACCACAACGTCAATGTTCAAGGCATTCATGCATTTGGCAACTCTTTTTGTTCTCTTTTGATGATTTGTTGCATGAAGGGAACCTGGGAAAAGCACTTTGTGGTGGATGTTGATAGAGTCACAATGTCGAAGCATGGTCAGTCTCACAGGAATCAGGGGAATCGAAAAACACAACCTTTTTCTTTCCAGCTGTGGAAGTCTTAACAGAGTCTGGGATTAAAACACATGTATAATAATCACAAACAAAACTGACAACAGTTTTTAGTGTTTATAGAGCTCTGATCACATGTTAATAGAAAGACAAGTAACTCAGGGGAAACAACAGCCTTGGATGGGTTCTGGCTGCTGACACTGATGGCTTTTGCTTGACCTGCGTTCCATTCTCATAACAATACAAAAGGGAGCCATGGTAGTTGAGTGTTATTGGAGCTAGGCAAGTTGTTCTTGTTATGAAAATATAAAGTGGCCACAGATGCAATGTTGTAGGGTGCGAGTATCACTATCATTTACAGGAAACCTGCCGATAGTGACTCTCGCACAAAGTTAGAAGATGAAAATGTTTACACCAACACAAATGGCAACATTCTTGTCTTTTTTTTGTAGAAAAAGCACCAGCTGGTACCACTGAGGTCCTAATGATACAGTCAAAACAAAAATACCTGTAATGAACCTTTAAATCCCTTTTTGAGCATTGGCCCCAGTCTGCCAGTAAGCAACAGTCCCACATTGTCGACCCCAGGTTTTCTTCCATATGACCAACATCGAGGTGCACACACGTGGAATTATGGCTGATGTTATGATGGTCAGATTCACAGGTTACCATTCTAATTTAAGAATTAATATCTATAGCTTTTCAGATAGCAGCCCTAAAAAAACAGACATGTCTTATCAGATTCACACTGGGCTTCCTGGAATGTAATTCTCATCAGCACCTGAAGCAACACATCTCTGCCACAGCAGCCCCCTTGTCTCGTTCCGAGCGGGGCCGTTTCTGCTCGGTGTGCACGCTCAGGGCTTAAGTCAGCGTGTTTACGTAAAAGTTCATATAACTGGCTGGAGTTAGAAATAAGGTCTGGGTACGATAAGGGGAAACACGAGCTGACAGTTCAACCGACCAACACCTGTGAATATGAGACTTTATTGTCGTTTCAGATTCAATTTGTCATGTGCATGAAGTATTGCCGTCGACAGCCTCCACATCTGTGCCTTCATATGTGCTGCTATTAATCGAAGAGTGTCATGTGGTTGTGTTGTCTGATCAAGGTGATATATTTGAAATCTCTTATAGGCGGGTCTGGTTTCACAGGCTGAACCTTAGTTCCCATTGCGATGTGTGTATTGGCTGATGGTCACCCCGTCAGGGTACCTGCTGTTGTGCTGCTTGTGCTTTTTCCATTGGTCGTGTTGGAACAGACATTGCCGTTGGCCATGTTCTTTGTTCAATTGGGCGGCTGTGCTGTTGTGCAGATCCAATTTGTGATGAGCGTGAATTATGATAATTAAAATCTGTCGTGAATGCTCGCACGTAGTATTGTCAGCGATCTGCTTAGCTTATTATACTCAGAGTGCCATTAGCAGCTCTCACCGTGTGGTACTTTGTCTCATATTGTGGATTTGTCCTTGTTCGGGTTTGTTTATCGGAGATTACTTCAAGCACCCTAACTGATATAAATGATTAACACTTCCATTCAACAACATTAGATTCTCGGATGTTTGTTAATAAAACAACAACAGTTGTGAGTCTGACCCACAATCAAGTATGTTGAGAGGTTGAGATTTGCTTTGACTGTATCTGTAACAGAGGATGTGCTTCTTTATTCGAAAGAACAGAGTAAAATGCCACTGAACTGCAAGTAAAGAAATACATATAGACATATTCATAAACACATACACTTATCCTTCACAGCTGCTTGTTTGCATCAAACTGTGGAATGCACTGCCTGGAGGGATCATCCAGAAATTCAGGGATCAAGTGAAACCTCCTTTTCTGAGTGTCTGTATTTGTATCAAAATGGCTTCATAATGTAAAAAGACTCAGCGCTTTCTGTCGTGATCCCCTTCAAAACAAGCTATTGTGAACGATAAGTGCAGTCATTTATATAAGGCATATTTAAAAAGTTGACAGAACTCCTTTGACACTCGTCCAAAGAGGCTTTTGGTGGATAAATAAGGGATGTCCATTTCCGATTTGTTTTTTTCTTCCCCTCCATGTGTGTCTATTTCCACAAACAACCTCCAGAGGGCAGGAGTTTGGAATATGATGTCCCGGGTAGAGTGGAACCAGAAGACTGTGGAAAGAGTCCCAAAGTCCTTATAGGCGTCAACCATTAAGAGTTTTCTTCACGCGAGGTGAAGATTAAGTTGGTGCTACATTCACAGGTTCAGGCAAAGAAGAGCCACCAGGAGCAGAGCGGGTGGGCCGAGGGAGTGGGCCAGGGCACCTCCACCTGAGAGACACACAACACCAGATTGTATGTGACAGCTGCTGTCCAGCCACAGCCACCGTAGTTCAGCTACAACCGCAGGTTCTGCTCATGACGACAAATACGATACGCCAAACTAAAACTGACCCTGACCTTCAGCGTTCTACTTCCATCCATCAAACTGATATTTGCTGTGTGTGTGATCCTCTCGTCAGTGTGGAGATCATTCTAAATGCCCCTTCCATTTGTCAACGACCTGCATTTGAAACCCCCCTGCAGGCTACAATTCCCGTGTCTGTGAAATTCAGCTGTCTGGACTGAAGGATAAGAGAAACGTGATTCTTTTACTCATCGAGATCAACTAGAGACATACGGCCTTCAGCCAGACAGCACCGCCGATCAGCGCGTCAGCCCGAGAGCAGATCCAGTGGGGGGGCTCTATCCAGGTTCTAGTCACTAACTGCGAAATTTCCCGTCTTAACTCCCCAATTTAAGGTGTGAAACCTGATGTGGCAGCTGTGCTCCAGCCCATGAGGACCATCTAGCTGTGACAAATGATCGCCCATCACCAGCAGGAGCTTCCAGTCGGTGTCACTACAGGTGAACGGACCGACTGGGATTTGACTGGACTGAGCTACGGACGACGACAACAGGATGAAACAGGGCTGAACATGTTCACAGAAGAGTAGGATTGAATCAAAATAAAAGTCAAAGCCATCAGTTAACCACTTCTCACGCAGCAGGTCTGTTACCTGTAATGTTGATTCGTGCCACAGCCCCGTCTCCTCCCTCCGTGGCTGCACGCACCTCCACTACGTAACTCCCATCCGCATGCAGGGGGAGTTCTATATACCGTCTGCTAGTTGTGTACAGCACACCTGTGGAGTGGCCCTCCTGCCTGTACAGCACCTAGATTACACACACACACACACACACACACACACACACACACACACACACACACACACACACACACACACACACACACAC
>JBBMJM010115811.1:0-15172 GCA_037832705.1 Centriscus cristatus
AATCCAAAAGTAAAGGTCAAGCACATCCGCAAGCCAGTTAGGTCAGGTGCATTATTCAGGTGTTCTGTCCATTTCTGTTTTCCTGTTGGATTTGCATGTATATGTGAATAACACCAGTTCATTTAGAAGTGTTATTTCAGTCAGTGTCTTCAGGGTAGAGTTTGTTCACTTTCACCCTGTCAAGTAGTGCTTATTACCACTTCTAAACACTTCAATACACTGGTGTAATTCTCATATGTCCAGTGAGGTCAGTGGTGGATGAAAATAAAGGTAATAAGCAGTGGGAGCACTACTTGACAGGATGAAGGTACCCGATCCAAAACTGATACCCTGAAGAAACTCACTGAAATAACGTCACAAATCAGGGCCTTAGGCGGACTTTTGTCAGTTGTTTTTCCACGGTTTCCTGGGCTGCGAGCGTGAGAGTACATGTAATTAAGTCTGTCGTTAACCTGAAGAATCGGCGATGAGTTAGGACGCATCAGGAATTAGCGCTTCCTTGTTAATTTGCCGGCGCAGGTGACGTAGCACGGCCGAGAAGACTACGGGTCCTTGGATGAAAACTCAAATGCGTAATTAATTAATCGAATTAACGTGTTAAAATGCCAGCACTAAGATATGTTTTCCTTTGAGGTGTTGTTTGTGTGTTTTACATGTTTTACATAAGTACCACAGCGGTAGGGAGTAAACATGGGGTGAGTGGGTCGACTCGGTGGTGCCACACGGATTTTGATATTTGATCATTCTTTCAGTTGGTGTTTGAGTCCAGGTTTGGCTATTTGATAAGCAAGTATGAAAGTCCAACAATTGGAGGACAAGTTGGAGTTTATCGGGAGTTATGTTAAACAGCAGTCTTGGTTGAAATCATTTGGGTGGTTTTTGCAAATGATTGTAAGGAGCAAACATGCATGTGCAATTAAACTAGGGCGAAAATGTGAAAATGTACTGTGTGGAGGTTGTTTACTGTGCAGACAAGAGACACACCTGCACCAAAGAAACAAAAGTTGTGAATTTCAGCTTCCTCAGGTTCTGCAGCATTGTTTCCCTTTTACCCAACATACATGAGCCTGCTCATACCAGACACATTCACTCACAGCTTTCCAGGGTGACGATACGGTTTGAAGCTTTCACAGGTAAGACGGGTGCTCTAATGTGAACACATGTGGCTGCTATTGTTTTTGTTCGTTATTATTATTATTATTATTATTTCTAGGTGTCTTTTCATAATACAAACAAAGCAAATTTGTGTTTTTTTTTATTTGTTTCTGTGGGGCGTGTCCTTCACACACACTGCGGAATACAATGTTCTAACTCTATGAGTCCATCACTGCGTCTTGTATCTATCTATATGAGTGGAAAATATAGATTTTTTTGGAATGGAGAATTATTTACACTGTGCTCTGTTAAATCATACCATTTGTTTCATTATTTTATGAAGGTTGAGGGTGTTAATTCCTTCATATTCAGTTAAGCATTGTGGCTGAGTCTGATGTTGGGAGGAGAATTTCAATATTTAAAAGCAGAATAGAGTCAGATGCTTCACCTTTGAGGACAAACATAACGTGTTCATTTCTGTTCTTCTTGTCTGTTCACTGGGCAGGAAATGGCAGCCAAGTCCTTGAATTCCTGGAGCACTGGTCTGTTTGATTGCTGTGATGACACAAGCTCTTGTAAGTGTCAACAGCTCTCTGACTCATGCCCCTCTCCCCCCCTGGGGGGGAAACTTTACTGTGTTGTTGTTTTTGTAGAATTTTGCAGCATATTAAAACTATTTTCACCAAACACGGTGGAAGGCAGAAGCAGTCAATTACAAAAGCAGTGGGGTTTTTTTTACAAAATGGTACCAATAAAAACAATTACAAAACAGTGGGTGCAAAAACCTAGTCTGCATATTTTGTGATAGTTTCCTTGTCCTGATTTGGTATGTGGATGACGTGAGTTGATGTGATGCAATTGACAGTCGATGTTGATGTTGAAACACTGACACATTTCAACATTCAGAAATAACGGAGGCTTGTTTTATGAATACATAGGCTCATTGTTTCATGTGCATATATATTTACACACAGACATGTTAGACGAATACCACTGACGAACACGCTGCATGTTTTCCAGGCTGCTATGGTTTCTGGTGCTGCCCTTGTCTTGCCTGCACAGTGGCAGGAAACTTTGGGGAGAACCGGTGTCTCCCATTGTGTGACATTTTCAGCCCGGCCATAACTGCCGCCTGCGGCCTTCCTCTGTGTGCGCCCCCAGCGGCCTTGGCCCTGAGGGTCGGCATCCGCCAAAGGTTTGGTGTCAAGGTATTTATCACATTTAGCATCATTTTCTAATCAAAGCAAGTTCTCGTCAACTGTTATTTGAGAAACCTAATGAAAGATCAGTGATGAGTCGTCTGTCTGTTTGCAGGGCTCGATGTGTAAGGACATCATGGCTTCATGTTTCTGCATGTGGTGCTCCTGGTGTCAGATGCACCGGGAACTGAAATATCACAAGAAAAACCCGACTGTTGTGAACACACAGCCAACTCCAATCCACAAACACTAGAAGTCACCGCCTCCCGCAGTGCTGTGATCATGTGTTGTGGGTTTTGTGTCATACGGCTTTTGGATTTGTAGCTGTGGGTATGAGAGGGAGAGTCAAGTGTCATTCTTTACAGTGAACTCTGCTGTTTTGGGTCATGATTGCAGGGTGTGTTCGTCATACAACACTGTTTTTAAAGATTCCGATAATGATGATCATTCCTTATTCTAAAGAGGGACTGAGTGTATCTGCAAAGCTGGCAAGTGGAATCCCTGGAGAAAATTGCCTTTTGATTTTATGTAAGTTAGAGCCTGTGATCATTTTTTAAAAATGCTATCAGATATATTATATCCTCAAATCCCAATGTATACCTTTGTGAATCAGCATCTTATTGGTTGAAATAAAGTATTTTCCTCATCCAGCTCAGTTTCTCCTGACAAATGTCAAGACTTGCTGTACCTCTTCTGAACAGCAGGTGGCACCATTTACACGTTGTTCAACTGATCAATGTCGTTCATGAAACAGTGTAAGCACATGACCGGTAGGTTTAATGTGCCTGAATAATGTGAGCTGTCTTCATCCATCCAAACCATAAAGTCCTGATTAAGGTGCCGTGGATGAAACTTGGATTTCCATCGTTGACCTCTACTGACACGTTTTCTCTCAGTTCTTCAATGTGGAGGCATAAAGACACACTTTAGTTACTACAGTCAAATGTTATTAGCTCCAGATTGGAAATTATAATACACTTAACAACAACAACAACTTAATTTCTATCACACTTATCAAATTTTACTTTGAAGGTGCTTGCAAAAACAGAACAATAAAATTATACTGACTTTAAAAATAGAAAAAAGCCAACTATAAAACTATAAAGCAAAAATAAGACAATAAAAGAGGTCACAAAATAGAGGAGAAAGCCAAATGATAAAAATGAGTTTTAAGAAGAGATTGAAAAGAAAATGCTGAAGTTGCCTGCCTGAGATCACCAGGCATAGAATTCCATAGCTGTGAAGCACAGACAGCAAAACCCCAGTCACCTTTTGACGCAAGACATGATTTTGGGATAAGAACAGAGCCTTACTGGAGGATCTCAGGCACCGATCAAGCTCATAGGGAGACAAATGTTCTGAAAAATAAGCAGGAGCCTTACCATTTCAAGTTTTTGGAAACAAGCATTAAAATCTTAAAATCAACTCTTTTTTTTCCCCGGAAGTGAAAAGACAGAACTCCCACTGGAGGAGAGGTTATTGTTGATGTTAGTATTATGGACAGGAGGATGAATTAAAATCATCTCTGTCTTGGCATCATTCAATTCCAGAAAATTACATCCAGATTTTAATCTCAGCTAGGCAGGACAAAATATATGAGGTATTTGTACATCCAGGTTGTAAAGAGACATATAGCTGAGTGTGGTCTACAAAGCAGAGGAAGTCAACGTGGTAAAGAAAAGGGGACCTAGGATGACCCCTTGGGGTACCCTGCAGCAGGTATGTTGGCCTCTCCCAGTCTTCTCTTAGTCACCTTCATCTTAACAAACAGTAACAGACGAGCACGCATCACTCATGTCCTTAACTCCCTTAATTATCTTCATGTTCATTATAGAATTAACTCTGCACGTTTGTTTTTAAAGCTCTGAATGGACTCACTCCATCTTATCTGAGCTTTTAGCTGTTCATAATCCTGGTGGAACTCATCTGATCAGCCTTTGTCACTGAGGTGACAGAAACCTTTTCTGTTGCTGCTCCCAGGCTCTGGAGGAAGCCCTCACATGAAATATGTCTTGTTTCTGATGCGGGCATCTTCAGATCTAAACTCGGCACCACTGCAAAAGAGGTTCTTTACCCTCAGTGTGTTCCACTGAGCTCCTTGTGATGAATATAAACCTAGTTCAGTTACAGTAAATTCTGAAAAACAAATAATCCCAAGACACACACACACACACACACACACAAACATGCACATTTTGTCACACTTGAGTTTCTGTGTGTTTTGTGGCCTGAAGGTTCTTGTCAACAGCTTGTGGGCTGAGTGAATCACCCAGCCTCTCTGACCATGCTTATGTGCATGCCCATTAAAAATGAAGGGACACATACCAACAATAGAGACAAACAGAGAAAACAACACATAAATTACATTTCAAGCCATCAGTTCAACGAGGTAAATCAGCACAGACAGTTTAGCACATACCTGTCATGCTGCCTGATGAATCGAAAGTCTTCTGTTCCCAGGAATAGAAAGTTATTGTTCCTGCTATTCCTGCCTTCTGAATAGAAGGACATTTATATTTTTTGCCCTGTTTGACTTTATCTTCCATTAAATGGAACTCTGACGTAACAAATGACTGAGGTGAAATATAGCATAAAATAGTAACGAGTTAATGTCTCAAAACCCACGATTTTCTTCAAGTTGACCTTAAATTTCACTTTTACTTTTGTTTCTCAGTTGACATAGATTCAGGTTTGGCAGCATTGTTTTTATTGTCACCATGGGTAGAAAAATACCACCCTTGCGGTCGGGCAGTCATTGCTTGGGAGCCACAGACTCGACAGGACGTGTCCAGCTCATTCAGGTGAGATTGTTTCATTCATCTGGGAGAAATTCCCTCCACAGTTAAATTAAAAAAAACAAAAAAGTAAGAGATCAACTGTTAATATTTGAACCAGTTTCTCTTATAATTACTCACTAAATAGAGTCCACATCCAAGGTTTGTTTGTTGGAGGTGAAACAGACACTGGTTCTTCTAACAGGTTTACACGTTCTCAAAAGGGACGAAACGAGAGCTGCAGCTCACAGGAGACACACGAGAGAGATTGGCTGTGATGCACCAGTGTCATGTCCATGTCTGAAATCTGCTGCTGTGCTCTGGAACAGGTTTACATCTCACTGACTATGGCACAAATCGTTTCAATGCCAGAGGCGGAAAAACCCTCCAAAGAATGGCAAAGCGGGCTCCTGGACTGCTTTGAAGATGCGAGTACCTGTGAGAGTTCATATCAGAAAGAATATCTTCTTTCCTGTAACTAAGGGGGCTTTGTGCCACACTGATCCGATTTGGTGCACGTCTTGCAGGTTGCTATGGGTTCTGGTGCTGTCCCTGCCTTGCGTGCACCGTGTCAGGCAGGTTTGGAGAGTGCAGCTGTCTTCCACTGTGTGATATCTTCAGCCCTGCTGTCTGTACCGCCTGTGCTATCCCGTGCTTTGTGCCACCTGCAGCCTTGTCGGTCAGAGCAGCGGTTCGAAATAGATATGGCATCAAGGTATGACGCAAGAGGCTACATATATTTCATATCTGTTTTTAAAAAAAAAACGACTTACACCAACACTTCTGGGTCTTTCCAGGGGTCTCTGGTCAATGACATCCTTACCTCCTGCTTCTGCGTGTGGTGCAGCTGGTGTCAGATGCATCGTGAGTTGAAAAGTCGACGGAAAACACCCACTGTCATCAACATTAACCAGCAGACAGTGGTTCAGCAGCAGCCTGCACCTATGATGATGTATCCTCCAGCAAACCCAGCTCCTGTCGTCATTGTCCGTTGAGCTTCACCACTGAATCAGATGTCTTCTTCTTCTTCTTTCAGCTTACTGGTATTATAGATGGAATATATTGCCTGGGCAACTGTGCTCTCAGGCTAACGGTATGATGCTTTCGTTTTACACAAAAGGCTTGAAGAATTCCTTTTAGTTACATCCTGCTTTGCCTCATCACCATTATGGGACCAGATGAACTGGTCTCATATGACTTTAGCCATCTGCAGAGAATGCAAACATGCCATTTTAGTTATCAAGATCATTGGAGGTCAGACTTTTCTGCATAGAGCATTATGAGCAGGTACACACTGCTGTATTAGGGTTAAAAATCAAATTAAATCAAATGTTAGTGCTGGTTCCATTTTTTCTTCTTCTGTTTTTTGCGAATCAGCAGCTACCCCTGCTGACATGGGTGATAACTACAGGGCACAACCGTTTTATTAAATACCTTTCATATTTGCCAGTTATGATGCCATTTATCTGACTGAGTATAGAAGGATCTATTCTCCACTGTTTTCTATGTCCAGTTTATTTTTCAGCAAAACAGAAAATTGATCTCATGTTTACACTGATATTGATGTAAGGCCATCCATCCAAGGCCATACAAGAGCCACTGTCTCGTTGACAACTGAATGAAGCATTTGTGTGTCCAGTGCAATAAATTGAAGGTCATTGGTTTTACAGTCCCTGTATTCGCTTTTCTGTTAAAAACTGCTTCCGGAATGGGGAGCCATTCGCCACAATGATGAAGCTGGGAGTACCTGCTTTAACAAAAAACCTGTAACACAGGAGAAGAATGTGTCACCAAGTATTCCTGTTGGTTAATCAGGCATAAAACAGGCCAGAAGTGGAATGTGAGCAGGTTTAATCTTTCATCAAAATCTTTGGCAGCGATGCTGTTGGACAGGAAGGAAGATCTGGGACACTCACAATGACACGAACATACCGTTTGTGTTGCAATACTTTCAAAAGTGACGCTTGCGGGTCAACTTTATACAACGTGTCCTTCTCCTCATCTTCAAAGTAGAGCTGTGGGGTGAAAAGATGGTTAATGTAGTAAAACAATAAGTATTTACCTTTGTTGGTGTTGTCATAGGGATTAACTCCAAATGAATCTGATCACTGCTTTCAGCTACATGGAGAGAACATTCGATTTAACCCTGTCATGAACCCGAGTGTTAGAACAAGCATGGACATAACACAGAAACACATCGGTCAATTTAATAACACTCTATACCTAAAGACACGTATCGTAGCAGACACGCACCTCAAGGTTTTGTGGCTGGTATTTTCTGTCCACGTCCCAAGGGGGAGATTCTTCCCCAAACATGACTGACAGGTGATCTATAAAACTGATAACAGAGGTCAAATAAATTGTTGCGATGTCCATGACTCCAGTGATTTCGATGACTCATTGGTGAAGTGACATGTTTACCTGTTGCTCTCACAGAAAGCTGAGATGAAGTCACTCTGTTGATGCTCAGGGTAGAAGAAGAAAACGGGCCAGTGCAGCGAGCCGTGCTCGTCCAGGAACACCTGAGCCCCCGTGGCGTCCTTTGAGCTGAGGCCGTCCAGGCTCAGCTCTGCTATCGCCGCCACAGATCCTTTACTGTCATCCTCACTGTCAGAGCCGCGCTCACGAGGCGTCACAGACTGAAGGAGCTTGATGTGTCGCTCCTATGCATGAAAACAGGTCAGATGGTTGTCCAAAAAGGTTCAAACACATCCTACAATGAGGTTCTGATGAGGATTCTTACCTTTATAGCAGCTAAAAGAGCTTCTTTCTCACTGTGCATCTTTTTTTCTTTGGCCTTGGCCTTCCTTGCGTCTCTGTCTGCTGCTCTCTAAGATGCAATGA
The DNA here is from genome assembly GCA_037832705.1 of Centriscus cristatus. Classification (NCBI taxonomy): domain Eukaryota; kingdom Metazoa; phylum Chordata; class Actinopteri; order Syngnathiformes; family Centriscidae; genus Centriscus; species Centriscus cristatus. The sequence continues at coordinate 7,913 of JBBMJM010115811.1, forward strand.
ATCGACCAAGCGTTGTTTTGAGAGCTTTGCAGTAATACCTTAGAGCTTATTACTACCACAGCTGATAGTACCTTGTGTTTATCTGCTGCTGCTCTCAGCTCCTGTAGCTTCTTGTCTGCAGGATGAGCTTTGAGCCCATCATCACACCACTGGATGGCCTCTGCAAAGTTACGCAACTCTACACAACACTGAGCACCTGCACAAACACACAAAGGAGATTCATATTACAGTCATACTGACGTTTGCAACATGAGAACAACAGAATGCAGTTTCCAAAGTTTCCAAAGCCTGCGTGTCACACCTCTGATCAACGCTTTCAGATGGTCTGGTTTGGTCTTCCTCGCCGCTGTAGCATCATTTAGCGCAGAGCGCATGTTCCCTGTGTGATGATGAGATTTTTACGACTTCCACGTCTCAAGCACAAGCGTGTAAAAAGACGTCATACCGTACCCAGGTGGAAGTGTGCGGCGGCTCGGTTGGTGAGAAGAACTGTGTCAAGTTCCTGGTCGCCGCATTTCTTCTTCAGCGCTTCTGTGTACGCCACTATGGCCTTCTGGTAGTTCTTCTCTTTGAAAAACTCATTGCCCTCATCTTTCAGGCTCTTTGCCTGCTCTTAAGAAGAAAGAGGCGAACACACAGACAGTGGCCTGATTTGAGGGAAATATGAATGCTAGACAGAGCTGTGGTGCTGCAGTGGTACCTTCTGGAGGCCTGTCTTCATCGTGGATGATAGCCTGGAGACAGGCGAGTTCTGGGTATTCTCGACGGTCAATCTCCTCAGGGGCAGTTTTCATGAACATTGGCACTTTATTGAACTCCTGTATGAAAACAGAGGGGTCACTGCGACGTGACTGGACATACATTGGTATACGTCTGGTTCTTTTCATATTTCTACACAATACCGTTCACGCATTGGAGCTGAGAGAAAAATATTCAGTATTCCATTATACTCAAGCATGTTAATGGCAAATAAATTATTTCTGATACACTGTTACTTGGTTACTAGCTAGACGATTGCTAGCGTAGCAGTAGCATTAGGTTTTGCTAGCTTACGAACAACGTATTCAATCTAAATTATGACCGATGACTGAGTTTAGATATCGCAACATTCATCTTACATCTTCCCAGTTGTCTTCGCTGAAGCCGTTTTTATATCTCTGCGTCTTGAATTTGTCCATCAATTCATCCATGCCGTCGTCGCTGTCATCGTGTTGCGACGCCATGTTGGCTAGTTTTAAGAGGTTAGTTTATCACAAATCAAAAACCAGAGAGAACATCAACTGAATTAAGCAATAAATAAAACAAGTTAGACGTTTTACTACCACTATTTGGCTTGTTTACATCGCACGTGGCTCGCGGTACTACCGTGACGGTGGTCCGTGCGAAAACACGGCAGCTTCTTTGGTTCCACTCCAGTGTGGACGTCTGACGTTTGGTTAATGAAAAATACAAATACAAACGCATTGGAATGTGGGCTTTGTTGTGTGACATCACAAATGACAAGGAACAGACGTGAAGGAAAACATACTTAAGGCACACACACAACTGCCACTGTTTATTCAGTTGTTTCCAGTGAACCTTGTGAAACATGTAGTTTGCTGTGTTACAACTGAGTCATTATTCCACAATATCTGTTATCACGATTTTGTTCCTACAGTAATTTTAGGTCAAATGTCCAAAGCCAAGTTTGTTTAACTTACACGTTTGAAAATAACATGTAGAACAGGATGTATTCTTTCCATCCACTTTTCCCACCACCGAACAGTTACAGTAACACTCTGCACTTCAAACATTCAATTTGAAGTGAATGAATGAGTTGATATTTACACTGTTTCCACTCTTCCCAGAAGATCTAGGAGTCCATCCTTACTAAGGAACAATGTCTCATCCGTCTTCTGACTGATCACCTCAAACCTGGGTGGATCCTCTTGAGCACCCTGTCCTACCACAATAACGAACGGGTATCCGAGTACGCTTGCGTCCTTCAGCCTCTTACCAACTGTCATCTGGGTGCGGTCATCAAGAACAACCTCACCCCTCAAATGAGGTAGAGTCTCTCCCAAAGTGTGGACCAGCTCCTCAGCCGTGCCAGTTGATGTATCCACCTTACTGCCCTTCTTGGGGGGTAAAACACACACCTGGTAAGGAGCGAGAAGACCGGGCCAGCAGATGTGTTCTTCAGTAGACATCACTTCAATAGCAGCAGCGAGAATACGGGTTACCCCAAGACCATAGCAGCCCATTTCGGAGATGCTTGGCTTGTTTTGGGTGTTGCTAAAGGCTGCATTGAACACATTTGAGTATTTTTTGCCCAGATAAAAGGTGTGGCCAACCTCTATACCCTTGGACTCCACCAGTGTGCCAGATTTGCACTGAGGGCAATCAGTTCTATCTGGCGAAATGGTTTCTACGTTTGCAGCGAAGGAGCAGCTCCCACAGATCACAAGTCTGTCCTCGCCGATGTCAGCCGGCAGCTGAAACTCATGGGAGAGTGTCCCGCCGATGTTTCCTGTGTCTGCCTGCACCTGAACGCAGCGCAGGCCCAACCGGGTGAAGATACGGGCGTATGCTTGGCACACGGACTCATACGTCTGGTACGCAGCTTCTTCGCTGACATCAAACGAGTACATGTCCTTCATGTAGAACTCCCTTCCTCGAAGCAGACCGAACTTCGGCTTGGGCTCGTCTCTGAATTTGCGGGTAATCTATTCAAAACAAAAGAATTTGGGATGTCAAATTGCAGCGAACACAGAGTAAATACCACATGTAAATAAAAGCCTTGCCTGGTAAAGCAGCAGAGGGAACTGTTTGTAGGACAGGGTGGTCTGGTGAGCGACCAGCGTTGTCACTGCTTCCTCATGAGTGGGACCTAAGCAGTAGTCTGCGCCATGGCGATCTTTCAAACGGAACAGCTCCTTTCCCATCAAGTCCCAGCGCTCACTGGTTTTCCAGAGAGTGGCTGAGCACAAACTGGGCATGTCCAGCTTCTGTCCACCGATCTCCTGCATCTCCTGGTCAATTACTCTCACCTGTTGGATATATACAGCAGTAATTTGACTAAGAAACTAAATAGTACCTCTGCACCCACGCTTAACTTTTGTATTTAAAAATTAATTAGTTAATTTAATAGAACAAGCATAATACAGTATTATCTTGATGAATCCTTCATTTTTGACTTTTATGTATAATTGTCTAATACAGGAGGTCAATTCCTTTAAGGAATAAAACCAAACAATGGTTATTATTAGGGCACAACCAGGTGACGCTTGGCTGTGTTTCTATAATGACCATACTTGTTGGTCATGATCTGTTTTTTAAATAAATATTCTCACCAGTTTCTCCATGGAGCGGACAATGGCAGGGAGGTAGTAGTAGCACCCTGGATTGGAGGGATGGATGAGACCCGCCTGTTGCATGAGTCTCTGACTCTTACAGGTTTTTTCCCCTTGCAAGCGGCTGTCTTGTCCCACATCGCGCAGGTTTGAGGGCTGGTAGAGGCGTGACACCAGCAGAGAGGGACTGATGTGTCTGGAGTGATTTGAGGCAGGAGAAGGGGCGTGTTTGGTGCAGCCTGAATGGCTCCTCTGAGACAGTAGGAAGGTTCTGTGGAGACGTTGGGATACTTTCTGCATGACAGGCTCCATAGTGGATCTGCTCACAAAATACATCAGACCAGTAATGAAACACCCAAGTATTTTTTTTCATGTGTTCATTCATTCATAATAATTTATATAGCTCCTTCTGCATAAAGAGAAAATATTATACTTAGTGTGTTTATGAATATTCTTTAAATATGAGATCGGTATTAGGGAGTAATCGTTGTGCTATTTAATAATAAATACTTGATATTTACTGATCAAACATCCATGCACACACTTTTGCAGTACGTTAATATACATATCAAGTGTAAGTACGTTAATAGAGGTGAGGCCAAGGTCATTAAGGAGCTGGTTAATATATATATTTGTCATATGCTAAGTGAATATTAAACTGTTTCAGAGAAATGCAGGATTCACCCCTTTGTTTGGAAAAGACACGTTAAACGTCTGCAACAGACAATGTGCAGATCACTTTGTGCAGAGCAGTTCTTCTTGTCGTCAACCCCCCCCTGATGGTAGGTTAGCTGTTCCATACATGTCTACGGTCCCATACATGACGTTAGCTCGACGTTAGCTTCCTCAATTAGCACACAGACGTGTGAGGTTTCCCAACAAACTGGGAAAGTACCACTCACCTTGGCACCGAGCAAACCTCTTTGTAATCCTATAGAGAAAGTGTCGTGAGTACGTAAACAAAAAGTTCGGGTTTTGTTAGTTAGCAAAGTGCAGAAATATCGAAGGTCCCTGCACCATGTTGACACCCTAACTTCCGGCTTTGAAGCTCGTCGCCGTCTACAGGCCTGGAGGAGTAATGTCCCCCTGGCCTGGAGCAACAACACAAACAACAAATAAATCATAATGTCATTCATTTTGGTGTGATTTGGACACACATGTGCGCGCCGCTGCATTAAAATAGTAAATAATCACAAAAATATTAAGTAAAACCCCTCTTTTAACAGAACAATACCTATGTGTTTCTAACAGTATCAGTACAAATAGAATTAATGACGCCATTTGAAAACGTTTGAAAGGAACCTTGATCTAAACCTATTCCCTCAGATTTCCTGGCTATTGAGTTTATAAATGCCTAATCTGCTGCCACCTCCAGGACTGTTACTGGAACTGCAGGCACTGCTGAGTCACCATTGCGCCGATTAAGACAATCAGGACAAACGAAAACAAAATGATAAACAAACACAACAATCTTAAATTATTTTAAGCCAATATATTAAAAAAAAAAGAAAAAAAAACTTTGACATTTAATGTTAATTATATACACTCAATAGCACTACACCATGATGCAGCGGTTAGCACTGTTGCCATGTAGCCGGAAAGTCCCAGGTTTGAACCTGAAAACAAATGAATGGCAACCTGGTCAAGAAAAGTGCAGTCTTTCACACTCAAGTTGACCAAGTCCAGATGACCACCAGTCATGTAAAATATTTCACAGAACAATTGATGTTTTTTTTATGGAACATATTGTTAATGCACTCTCACAGGCGTTATAGTGTTTTATGTCAACAATCTTGACCCATTACACCTTCATGTGTCAATGACACCTGATGGCTCCCTCACATGGTAAACAGTGCTTTCAAACAGACATTGTATGGGACATCTGCAGGTTCCAGACACGCCAAAGAAACACATACACACTTCACTGTATTTCCAAAGCCATTTGTGATTGGGCTGGTTTCATCCATTTAGCTCGTAGCTCCTGTTGTAAGATTAGTTTCCAGAGAAATGGGCGACCGATAGTCTCCTGAGATAGGAACCTCAATCCCATTACTGCAGATTATATCTAAAAGCATAACATGTGTCTGTTTGGTTTTATATTGAATATAGTTTTAAGGATTTTTTTTCTTTTTCTTTTTTTTTTTTTTTGCCACAATGACAACGATTTCTGGAAAATACAATACCTGGCACATGAAGTACCATGAGTTACCATGATTACAGTTAAAGAGCTTTAAGAAACAGTCTAAATGTGTTTTAGTCATTCAGTATTCATGTGATTTCATTTCTATGATATTTCCATGTTTGTAAATTTGTGTGTATGATACATACCTGTGGATGATAAAATTGGAAGCTGAGTTTAATCTCCATTGTGGAGCAATGTCATGTAATATTGTTATTGCACGTGTACTGTAGTTAATGATGTTATTTGCAAGTGTCAGGCTGTCCCTCCACTCTCTCTGTGAATGTTTTCCAGAAGAGCTGAGAACCTGGCTGCAAACATTTACCTCAGTTAATTTTCATTAAATTAGCGTCTCTTTAAATCACTTTTATATTGTACAATAGCTTTTATCACTGCTGCTTGGAAGTTTTGCTACACACATACACAAACAAAGGTTTACCGTGATGTCCTCCTATTCATAGGTAAAGCTGTTATTTGATGAGTCAGAAAACTGCTGTCCTGTTCCTATTATCATTTTCCTCTAATCAAACCCCCTGATTTCCGCTGCCACAGGGACAAACATACAACTAAACATAATATAATGTAATTTCATGGGCATCCTGAGAGAAACCTCTGCCGTTAACGACTGAAGTAAAATGTCATGCCGAGTATCACATTGCACCATCAGCAGCCCCATAACGACCTGCATGATGGACTGTCAACATTGACTCTTTCCTCTCATATGGTCCAATCTGCTGTAAAGCAGAAGACAACCAGGCCATCGGACTGTTGTAAACAGATAAAACATCTGTCTGACTGCAGGGGGAATCACTTTGCATCACCTAATTATCCATGAACTGAATCAAAGGTCAGTGCAATCACAGCCTTCATCAGGACTTTGAGAGGGCTGCCCTCATCTAATGTGATTATCAGCGGAGGGCTGATGGCGGTCACTTACGCTTAGACATTTGAAAATGACCGGAATCATAAAAGGACTTGGTTATTGACAAGCACTGGAGTGAGTGTGCATGTGTGTGTGTGGGTGGGAGAGATTGGGATGGGCTGAGGGCCAGTTAGAGGGAGGTGGAGAGATAATCAGCACTGAGGAACTGAACGGTGGACTGTATATAATACAGGGACGAGCATCCTCTGGATCACAGAGAAGCCCACTGCGCTGCAGCCTCCTCCACCCAGTGACCGCTGACTGGAGAACAAACTGAAGAACAGACCGAATATCTGCAGTAAGTTTGGGAAGCAGGAGGCCTGTGAGGACAATCAGGTAGCAGAATGCGAGCTCTGGTGGTCGTCCCTCTGCTGTTATGTGCAGCGGTGTGTGTGCGTCAGGTGCAGGGCGAGGTGAAGGCAGTGAAACTGTGCGGTCGAGAGTTCCTCAGGGCTGTTGTGTACACCTGCGGAGGCTCCCGCTGGAGGAGATTCCTCAGTGAGTTCGACACGGAGGGTGAGGCAACTTTGTTCTCAGTCTACTGCTGGATGCAAATCATTATCACTGTTTATCAAACGTAAATGTGTGTTGTTTTTTTAAAATAATCGATTCATTTAAGAAAAAAAGAAACTTAAACTGGTCATATGAGAAACCTTGATTTTGTATTTCATTGTTACACAATAATGAGAAACTGAGAAACTGCTTAAATAACTAAAAAATATCATTGAAAAAAAAAACATTTTAAAATACAAATATTTTTGAAAATGAGACACCTTGTCAAAATTACCAATTTATCCCATATGACATTGTATAATTGAATATATAAA